>OY992531.1:163817550-164106151 GCA_963921185.1 Dasysyrphus tricinctus | reverse complement strand
TGAAATTAGTCTCAACCTTTATAAATCAAACGACACGGTAGTGCCCAGCCAAGTTCGCGGCACTAAACCCTTTTTACAGGAACAAACTCAGGCGATTTTCAACCCCCCTCTAACTTCAGTACCAATAAAGTCAGAAACTTCAAATTCGCAGTATTTGTTGAGCTGATCAAACACAGGTGGCTCACCAAGTTTCAACTCTTTAGCATTAGCGATTCCGGAGATAAAGGACTTCAAAAATCGCAAGAACCGTAACTGACTGCATGACTGATTCACTGACTCACTGACAGATCATCAAAATTATGGAGCACTTCACGACATCGTAGAAACTTGAAATTTCGCACAACGGTAGGCCTTGTAGTGCATACAAAGGAAAAAATCGAAAATCTGCAATTTTCTATTCAGGGGGCGTGGTATCCACCCACTTTCTTAAAAACTCTTATAAATTATATGGAGCACTTCCGTATGTTGTAGAATGATGAAAATTGGTAGGTCAGTAGGGCTTCAAGTACAAATAAAGAGGCGTGTTATCCACCCACATTCTTAAAAATTCATATAAATTATATGGAGCACTTCCGATTGCTGTAGAACGATCAAAATTGGTAGGTCGGTAGGGCTTGAAGTACTTAGAAAGCAAAAAAAAATTGAAAAACTGGAATTTTCTATTCAGAGGGTGTGGCATCCACCCACATTCAAAAAAATTCTTATAAATAATACTGAGCACTTTCGATCGTTGTAGCACGATGAAAATTAGTAGGTCGGTAGGACTTGAAGTACTTTGAAAGGAAAAAATCGAAAAATCGAAAGTTTCAGTCTAAGGGGCGTGGCATACACCCACTTTCTCAAAAATTCTAGTAAACTATATGAAGCACTTCTGATTGTTGTAGAACAATGAAAATTGGTAGAGCGGTAGGGTTTGACGTGCACACAAAGATAAAAGTAAGAAATTTTTTATTTGCACCTCAAGGGGCGTGGCATCTAACTACTTTTTAAAAATTGTTATCAATTATATAATGTACTTCCGATTGTTGTAGAACGATGGAAATTGGTATGTCGGTAGGGCTTGAAGTATTTTGAAAGACAAAAATAGAAAAATTGGAATTTTCCATTCAGGGGGCGTGCCATCCACCCACTTTATCAGAATTGCTATTATTTAAATGGAGCACTTTCGGTTGTCGTAGAATTATGAAACTTTGTAGAGCGGTAGGGCTTGATTTTTACCTGACCAAATAAATCTTTGCAAAAAGGAGTGAAATCACAACAAAAACATAAATGTTAAAAAAGAGCCAAGTTCTTATATGTGCAAGAAACCTATGCGTAAAAAGGCAGCCAAAAAAAGTAATGAGATCTTAAAAATATGCCAAGTTTTAAGTTCATGAAGTTTAATATCAAATATTTTAAGTAAAGTAATATCGAAACAATTCCAAATCATGACAGAAATTTGGTATTAAATGATAACTGATTAAAATTTGGTGGATTTACTTGGCAAGTTTTCTCTTACTTATGCTACATTTCCACCTAACGCTAATCTGAGATTTAACAAGATTTTCCTCAAATCTTCTTTAAATCTTGAGGATTTACCATACAAATATATTTCGTAAATCTTGGAGATTAGAAATTAATCTTATTAAATCTTCCTAGGACAAATAGTTTTACAAATCGAACTAACCTATTTTAACATGGTGCTGAACGATTCATTTGAGACTCGATTCAGTTCTTCATTGTTTGATACGAATAAAACATTCTGTCTCTTTCGCACTTCATAAGAAAAATTGATGCGCCATTTGCATTTTTGAAAGTGTTGTCAGATTTAATCTTTTTTAAATCTTTTTGTGCGGTGGAAACACCAAAAAGATTTATTTAATCTGAACTGAGATAAACCTTAGGTGGAAACATAGCATTACTTACTTATTTAAAATGTATGAAAAGTTGACCAGTGAACACACCAAATTTTAATCAGTAATCATTAAATACCAAATTTCCGTCATGATTTGAAATTCTTTCGATATTACTTTACTTAAGATATTTGATATTAAACTTCATGAACTTAAAACTTGGCATATTTTTAAGATCTCATTACTTTTTTTGGCTGCCTTTTTACGCGTAGGTTTCTTGTACATATAAGAACTTGGCTCTTTTTTAACATTTATGTTTTTGTTGTGATTGGTCTTACCACAGCGGTCTTAAGTGGTTTTGGAATTGTTGCTTCTGTTAGACTTAAGTTTATTATTTTGCATACGATTGGAGAAAACAAATCGGCATGCTTTCGTATGTCCACTGCTCTGATGCCATCGATTCCAGGTGACTTATTTTCCCCAAGTGACTTAATAATAATTTTAACCTTACAAACATTTGTAGCATATATGAAAATAATAATAATTTTAACCTTACAAACATTTGTAGCATATGTGAAAATTGTGTTTTCTATATGCTGATTTGTATTATTTGATGTTTTCAAACTACATTCATGTACACTAGTCAACAATATTAAAGGAACACATTTTTTTCAATTTTTGTTAGCGTTTTTTGAAGAGCTGTATCTTTGTGACGAGTGGTCGTATTGAGTTGAAATAAAAAGCATTTTACAGCTTTATGTTTTTGTTTCGAGATTTTTTGCAAACAAATTTTTTTGAAGTACCGTTATTGCGTTATTGCGAAAAATGAGACGAGACAACAAAATTATTTTGTTTTTATTTTTTTTGAATGTCCTCATTTCTATGGATAAATTTTTTTGAGTCAATTAAATGGCATGATCAGATACCTTGTTTATTCAGCTTCAATTCAGTTTTTTTGTTGTTTTCGTACGATTTTTTTTGACATGGTTTATCTGACTTTGAATGAAAAAAGATACTTTAAGCCTTGATTACAAATATCTCAGCAAATAATGACGTTATAAAAAATTCAAAGACAGTTTTGGAAATTTGAAAAAGCGTTTTACAAGATTTTTTATGATTTTGTAGAAATTATTTTTTTTTACCGTTCACCGTTAGTTTAAAAAAAGTACTAAAAACCGACGTTTTGTGGTCTTTTCGTAAATCTTTTTTTTTATTTGCAAATATTGATTGCATGGCTTGCGTTGGTATGCAAATTTATAGACTTTTAAATCATCAATATTCTTGTAAATTTTCAAATTGATTCATCGAACCGTTTTTCCTCACCAAAACTTCAAAGTCTTACAAACCAGGTAAAGGAACAAATTGTGTTGTTCCTAAACAATGCGAAGTTGTCATCAAAATGACAAGAAAACCGCAATTCCAGTGGATTTTTTTCACAGTTTTGCATTAGTTAGATACTTTTTTGAATGGAAATGAAAAAAAATTATATTTTTCAAAAAAAAAAAAAAAAATATCAAGTTTTTTTGTTTGAAAATTTTTTTAAATTAATTGTTATAAGAAGGTTTTATAATACAAATTCTATATACTACTGAAATAAATCAGCCAAGTAGAAGACTTAGCATTAAGGATTGGACTTGTTGAATTATTGATTCAAAATAGCTTTTTATGGCCTTTAGTCCTATAAATTGGCGTTTCGTTCGGCTTACTCACTTGAACTCATCAGTGACATAGTGAGGGCTTTGTCATACGCAATTTATATTAAGTTCAGTTCAACTTACATGAATTTTTCAACGAAAATCCACTGTAAACTATATCCATCAAGATTAGAATTCCTAATCATTAAGCTGGAAGTTTTTTTGCCCTGGGCCAGGCATAGTTTCTATATAAGAAGGTTTTATAATACAAATTCTATATACTGCTGAAATAAATCAGTATATAATAAAATAATAATAAAATTAATTGTTTTTATTTTTTTGTTTTATGTACTTTTTATTTCATTTCAATTCAAAAAAGTATCTAACTAATGCAAAACTGTGAAAAAATCCACTGGAATTGCGGTTTTCTTGTCATTTTGATGACAACTTCGCATTGTTTAGGAACAACACAATTTGTTCCCTTACCTGGTTTGTAAGACTTTGAAGTTTTGGTGAGGAAAAACGGTTCGATGAATCAATTTGAAAATTTACAAGAATATTGATGATTTAAAAGTCTATAAATTTGCATACCAACGCAAGCCATGCAATCAATATTTGCAAATAAAAAAAAAGATTTACGAAAAGACCACAAAACTTCGGTTTTTAGTACTTTTTTTAAACTAACGGTGAACGGTAAAAAAAATAATTTCTACAAAGTCATACAAAAATCTTGTAAAACGCTTTTTCAAATTTCCAAAACTGTCTTTGAATTTTTTATAACGTCATTATTTGCTGAGATATTGGTAATTAAGGCTAAAAGTATCTTTTTTCATTCAAAGTCAGATAAACCATGTCAAAAAAATCGTACGAAAACAACAAAAACACTGAATTGAAGCTGAATAAACAAGGTATCTGATCATGACATTTAATTGACTCAAAAAAATTTATCCATAGAAATGAGGACCTTCAAAAAAAATAAAAACAAAATAATTTTGTTGTCTCGTCTCATTTTTTGCAATAACGCAATAACGGTACTTCAAAAAAATTTGTTTGCAAAAAATCTCGAAACAAAAAACATAAAGCTGTAAAATGCTTTTTATTTCAACTCAATACGTCACAAAGATACAGCTCTTCAAAAAACGCTAACAAAAATTGAAAAAAAATGTGTTCCTTTAGTGTATGTTGACTAGTGTATTATATTTATTTGCGGTTTGTCATGAGAAAAACTCAGCAAAATCGTTGGAAAGTGAATTGAATCCTGTTTTAAAGTTGTTCCTTATTGTTTCGTCAATGCTCGATTTCTTTCTTCCTAGGATTTCATTTATAAGTCCCCAAGTTTTCCGCGGATCTGCTTTGAACTCTATAAACTGGTTTTTATAATAATTGGATTTTTGAATTGCTATAATTTTGTTGATTTTGTTCCGTAAGATCTTGTATTCTGTTTCATAACTTTTGTTTCTTCTATTATTTTTCCATTTCCTGTTTAATTTGTCTCTTTTTTTTCATTTTTCAATGAGGTTTGGCGTAATCCAAGGGTTGTTTTTCCGTACTTTTGAAATTTTTTTGATGACTATTGATTTCATGTAGATATCTTTAATTTTACCAGCGAAGGTATTGTACATTCTTTTAGCATCCTCCTCTTCTAAAACCGAACTGCAACTTTCTTCTTCAATGAGCTGGTTAACTTTCGAACTGCATTATGTATGTGTGAAGTACTAACAACCTGTCTTTCTGAATGTGTTTTTATGTAATATGTTTTATGTAATATAATATCACAACAAAAACATGAATGTTAAAAAAGGAGCCAAGTTCTTATGTGTACAAGAAACCTGTGCGTAAAAAGTCAGCCAAAAAAGTAATGAGATCTAAAATATATGCCAAGTTTTAAGTTCATGAAGTTTAATATCAAATATCATAAGAAGAGTAATATCGAAACAATTCCAAATCATGACAGAGATTTGGTAATTAATGATTACTGATTAAAATTTGGTGGGTTCACTGGTCAAGTTTTCATACATTTTAAATTTGTGATTAAGTAAGTATTTAAGAAAAAACTTGCCAAGTAAATCCACCAAATTTTAATCAGTAATCATTAATTACCAAATCTCTGTCATGATTTGGAATTGTTTCGATATTACTCTTCTTATGATATTTGATATTAAACTTCATGAACTTAAAACTTGGCATATATTTTAGATCTCATTACTTTTTTGGCTGACTTTTTACGCACAGGTTTCTTGTACACATAAGAACTTGGCTCCTTTTTTAACATTCATGTTTTTGTTGTGATTTCACTCCTTTTTGCAAAGATTTATTTTGCCAGGTAAAAGTCAAGCCCTACCGCTCTACAAACATTCATAATTCTACGACAACCGAAAGTGCTCCATTCAAATAATAGCAATTCTGATAATGTGGGTGGATGGCAACCCCCCACCCCCCCTGAATGGACAATTCAAAATTTTCGATTTTTTTCCTTTCTAAGTACTTCAAGTCCTACCGACCTACCAATTTTTGTCGTTCTACAACAATCGGAAGTACTCCATATAATTATAAGAATTTTTAAGAATGTGGGTGGATGCCACGCCCCCTGAATGCAGAATTCCAGTTTTCAATTTTTTCTTTCTAAGTACTTTAAGTCCTACCCACCTACCAATTTTCATCGTTCTACAACAATCGGAAGTGCTTCATATAGTTTATAAGAACTTTTAAGAATGTGGGTGGATGCCACGCCCCCTGAACTGAAACTCCCAATTTTTCGATTTTTTTCTTCTGAGTACTTCAAGGCATACCGACCTACCAATTTTCATCTTTATACAACAATCGGAAGTGCTTCATATAATTTATAAGAATTTTTGAGAATGTGGGTGGATGCCACGTCCCTGAACTGAAACTTCCAATTTTTCGACTTTTTTTCTGCTAAGTACTTCAAGGCCTACCGACCTACCAATTTTCATCGTTCTACAACAATCGGAAGTACTCCATATGATTTATAAGAATTGTTAAGAATGTGGGTGGATACCACGCCCCCTGAATGCAAAATTCCAATTTTTCAATTTTTTTCTTTTCAAGTACCTTAAGCCCTACCGACCTACCAATTTTCATCGTTCTACAACAATCGGAAGTGCTCCATATAATTTATAAGAATTTTTAAGAATGTGGGTGGATGCCACGCCCCCTGTATGGAAAATTCCAATTTTTCAATTTTTTTCTTTCTAAGTACCTCAAACCCTACCAACTTACAAATTTTCATTGTTCTACAACAATCGAAAAGGCTCCATATAATTTTTAGAATATTTAAGAAAGTGGGTGGATGCCACGCCCCCTGAATAGAAAATTGCAGATTTTCGATTTTTTCCTTTGTATGTACCACAAGGCCTACCGTTGTGCGAAATTTCAAGTTTCTACGATGTCGGGAAGTGCTCCATAATTTTGATGATCTGTCAGTGAGTCAGTCAGTCAGTGAGTCAGTGAGTCAGTGAGTCAGTCAGTCAGTGAGTCAGTGAGTCAGTGAGTCAGTGAGTCAGTGAGTCAGTCAGTTACGGTTTTTGCGATTTTTGAAGTCCTATATCTTGGGAACTACTAATGCTAAAGAGTTGAAATTTGGTGAGCCACCTGTGTTTGATCAGTTCAGCAAATACTCCGAATTTGAAGTTTCTGACTTTATTGGTACTGAAGTTAGAGGGGGGTTGGAAATCGCCTGAGTTTGTTCCTGTAAAAAGGGTGTAGTGCTGCGAACTTGGCTGGGCACTACCGTGCCCTTTGATGTATAATAATAATAATAATAATAATTATGTAATATAATATGGGATTTTCGAAATAGAAAGTACTAGCAAACCATCTAAAAGGTCAGTAAAGTTCATTGTGACGATTTAATTTGATCGTCCGGAAGCAATCCGAATGCTTCTGAAAGCGTTCGTTTGGCACTAGATGACAGTTCTTCTGCTAAAAATTAGAGAAAATAAATTATTTTTTTTCCAATATACCAAACGAAAACGGTTAGTTTCAGTAATTATTCACTCATCACCATCACTAGAGATTATTCGCACCTCATTTATAGGATATTCGCAAAACAGGGGTGGAATCGGCTAAGGTGATTGATGATTGTCACATTTATGATAATCAAATGTGATCACATTTATTTTTCCGTCTGTGTAAGGTGATCACCAAAAATTATTATAAAATTGGCATCACCTTGAGATGCAAGTACTGAGAGCTGTCAAAAATGCATTTATTTGATTTTGAAACGAAAGTATGTTTCTTGTTCAGTGAACTAATAGAAATAATGTTTAGAGTTATCGCTATAAATAAATACCTACTAAGAATCTGTTAAAATAAAATATTAAAAATATTAAGTGTGTAGCTGGGCCAATTCCAAGTCGGCAATCTATAATGTTAAGTGATAAATGTAGTCATAAAAAATTAAATGTAAAATCTAAAGAAAAACTCAATAAAAATTTACTACAACTACGACTGATTTTGAGACTTGCAGAAGTTGTCTCACATTCCGAATGAACTTCCATTTGGCATTAACCAACTCCAAGAAAATTGCATTGCATACAACTGGAATTGGACAATAGGAAATAATATGTGGGTTAATCAAACTCCAGCTGGCAAATCTTTAAGCCGAAAAAATATGTATAGGTATATATGCAAATGTGTTTTTACTAGCCGAGAATGTCTTGTGAAACTATGTACTTGCAGATATGTACGCGCGTGCTTCTACGCTAAAAAAGAAATTACATTTTGTTTATTTGTTGGAAAAAGGAAGTTTTTGTATGGGAAGATTCGAAAATGAATTTTTTGAAACCGAATGTTCCTCATGCATTGTTTTAGTGGTCTAAAACCATCTTCGCCTTATAGCCATTCTTATGAAACAGAAGATTACATTTGTGAAATCCCAATTATTTATAAATAATTGGAACTCATATGTACATTTTGTGTGAGGACAGAATTATGTGCTCGGGTTTTTTCTGACAGGTTAATCCCCAAGAGTCACACATTTCTACTGTAGATACCTCTATATTTTTTTCATTTTCCAAATTTTGTTTGGTAAAAATGATTTCACCGGCACTAATAGATTAGTTTTTTTCTTTTTGAACCTTAGAAAATCAAAATACAATTTGGATTTTACATATATGAAAATGACAACAAAATAGCTGTCACAAGAAATAGTCACAAAAATATGGTTATCACATGTGACGCAATCACCTTACGCAGACCGAATTTGATTATTGTGATGGTCAACTATCACAAATCACCTACACCTTAGCCGATTCCACCCCAGGATACCATCTGAAAAGCCAACAAATCATAAAAGGACAACTAGTTTTCAGTAATTGGCCAGGTCAATATTTGTTTTTTTTAAATCCAGCTTTTCAAAATCCTGAATTATAAAACCATGTAAATAATCGCCTCTTAAGGCCCAACTATAATAGGCTTAACCTAGCTTATGCACGCATAAGAAAACGTGCGAATACAAACTCACTCTATTGAGTAAACATAATGGAATCTTGCTGCGTTTCGGTCAATTGTTCTCAGTTTCGTTCACTTAAGCAAACTTAAGCAAGAGCGATCCCAGTCGCTCAGCGCATAAGTAAATATGACAGCTTTGTTCAAATACATTCGAAAAATAAAAATACCCACTGTGCATGAGAATTATTTCAGAGTTAATGAGCGTGTATGTGTAATATATTTGTTGTCTCGTTGTCGATTCACATTTTATCAAATTCTCAATCTCATCACAAAATCATATTCTGTTGTGTTGTGCTGATTGTTGTGCGAGTTGGTTATCCTCGGTCAAAAAAGAAGAAGAAAATAATTATTAAAATAATAAATAAAAGAAACAAAACAAGAAAGAAGAGAAAGAAAAGGAAGAAACCAAAACAAAAAAAAGGAATGGAAAACATTAACAAAAACGATATAGAATTTGCATTATTTTTGATAGAGAATGTCCGAAAAAACAAATGTTTGTACGATAAACGAGATGCCTTCTATTTTAATAGATTCAAAAAAGAGAAAGTTTGGAACGAAATTGCTATCGAAAGCAATAAGGCAGGTAAGAAATTCAGAAAATATTTTAATTGTAAAATGTATTTATGTATGTACTGTACTGCCCTCTAAAAGTACTTGAGAGTGCTAGGACGCCATATGGCCCTAGGCTCAATGATAGGAAAATCCCTATGCACATCTCCGCGTGGTAGAGGGCGGGTAACGCTAACGTGCAGGGGGACCGAATGGATGCCGGGATAAGCAGACAACCCAGCTATGCTGGTCAGGGCACAAACTTGTCCTCGGGATGGTTAAAAGCCCCCTTAAGGCGGATGAACTGCAGGTGGCGGTCAACGGCATGATAGTCTGGTGGCGGAGGAGCTTTTTTTTGGTAAAAGGCCAACGGCAGCAGCAGGTAGCGTCTGTAACCCATATTGGGCGGCTACAAAAGGCGTCTGTTTTCCCATAGTGGGCGGCCTCGAGCAGTTATGTGTTTGACCATACAAAAGGCGGGTGTGCCTGTCAAATCTGAGCTTATGTATGTTATTAATCATATCTCGGAAAACACCATGGTGGAAGGATATATGCAAATACATGAATTATGACAACAAATGGAAATGAGTCCCCAAGAGGTAATCTTTTTATAGAAAATCCTTCTGTAGCTTCGGCTGCAGTAAACCGCACATCGGATTTGGGGGTGCGGCATCCTTCATGTACGAGCGTCAATCAAGACGCCATAATAATAAATGAATCGTTGACAAATAGAAGAAGTCTTTCAAGAAGCGCAAATGTTACTTTTGGCTACCGCATACGTACGAAAATCGGAGCATGGAACGTTCGATCCTTGTACAGCGATGGTAGATACGAGCAGGTTGAGCGTGAAATGCTTCGCCTAAAGATCAGTATCCTGGGCATAAGCGAAACTAAGTGGAGAGGAAGAGCTGAATACAGATCAGACACTGGACAGACGAGAATGCTGTATTCCGGCGAAGATGAAAGAGAGGGTGGCCAAAGACTGCATGGTGTCGGAATTATGTTGAACGAAGAAGCGAGGCGTAGTTTGATCTCATGGGCGCCCATTTCTGCGAGATTAATGACAGCAAGGTTTCGTTCAAAAATTCGTAACGTCACAATTATTCAGTGCTGCGCCCCCACAAATGAAGCGACCGAGGAAGACAAAACCGCGTTCTACACTCATCTTAACTCGGTTTACAGTAGTGTTCCGAGAGCCGACATCATAGTCGTTATGGGAGACCTTAATGCCCAGGTCGGTTCAGACAATTACGGACTGGAACGCGTGATGGGAAGAAATGGCGTGGGGTCACGGAATGAAAATGGTGACTTGCTTGTCGACTTTTGTAACGCGAATCGTCTTGTGATAGGTGGGACTGTATTTAAGCATAAGACGTGCAACAAAATTACCTGGATGCATCCGGATGGTCAAACCGAAAACCAAATTGATCATATCATGATTCAGCAGCGATGGAGGAAGTCTATGTGTGATGTCCGGAGTATAAGAAATGCCGATGTGGGAAGCGACCACCATTTGGTACTGATGAGTCTCAAACTACGAACCGCTGCCGTACAAAAACCAGCGCAGGATGCAGCAAGGAGCACAAAATTCATTACTAATGCTTTAAATGACCCCAACATATGTCGAAACTATGTCACCACCCTTAACGACAGAGCCTCGTCATTAAATGGAATCCAGAATTCAACAATTGATGAGATGTGGGGTGAAATTAAAAGTGTTTTTATGGAGGCTGGATCCGAAACTGTACCCAAGCAAACGAGACGTAGAGACTCTTGGATATCCCAAGACACCTGGGATAAGATCGAACTTCGCAAATCGTTGAAAATCCAAATAAATGCCGAAGCTGATGTTCAACGAAAGGCTGACTTGCGAAGAGAGTACCGCATTGCACATAAGATGGTCTACCGCTGTGTGAGACGTGACAAGAGGGTGAAGTTGGATGGACTCGCAGATAATGCGGAAAGTGCTGCCAGAAGAGGAGATATCCGGGAATTGTACCAAATAGCCAAAGATGTTATCGGGAAAAAAAGCAACACCAATCATCCTGTAATGGATGTGGATGGCACACTTTTGGTATCAATTGAGGATCAGTTTCGTAGATGGAAGGACCATTTTTGTGCCCTGCTAAATGAGGATTCAAGTGAGCAGAGTGCTGAAGTGCCCCAACTAAACGAGATGCGCAGGTCCTATAGGGGTATTGACATCGAACCCCCGTCAGAATCGGAAATTCGTACATCAATAAATCTCCTCAAAAACAACAAGGCAGCTGGACTGGACGGAAAACCAGCTGAATTCCTGAAAGCCGATCCCGTAGCAGCGGCTAGTATTTTAAATCCGCTGATTCAAAACATTTGGGAAAACGAAAGCTATCCCAGGGACTGGTGTGATTGTTAAGTTGCCAAAGAACGGTGACTTAAAGAATTGCAACAATTGGCGTGGTATCACCGTTTTGTCCGTTTTCCCAAAACTAATGGCAACAATCATACTCGAGCGAATAAAGGATAGAATCGAGTCTACACTCAAGAGGCATCAAGCTGGCTTCCGCAGTGGTCGATCGTGTGTCGACCATATCAACACCCTGCGCATCGTCCTCGAGCAGTCGATGGAATATCAATCACCGCTTTACCTCATGTTCGTGGATTTTGAAAAGGCCTTTGATCGAGTTAACCGAGAATGTATATGGAGATCGTTGCTTGGTAGAGGAATTCCACCAAAAATTGTTGCCATTATTAAAGAGTCCTACAACAACGCGAGGTGTTTTGTTTTGCACAATGGGCAGCTATCCGACTCCTTCGTAGTGCAACAGGGTGTGAGACAAGGGGATGTTCTATCACCAATTCTCTTCCTGCTGGCGATGGACGACGTATTGACGGCCAGTGTTGGTACAGCTGAGCGACAGGGCATTCAATGGAGACCGTTCGAAAGGCTCAGTCATTTAGACTATGCCGATGACATATGTCTACTGGCAAATAACATCAGTGGGCTGAACGGGATGTGCCAAACACTGCAAGTGAAGGGAGAGTCGAGTGGTCTAAGAATTAACAGCAAAAAAACAAAAATAGTGCTCACAGGCCGCTCCACACAGCAGCGTATTATTTTACAGGAGACGCCAGTTGAAGTAGTGGAACAATTTAACTACCTTGGCAGTATTGTTTCTGCAAACGGTGGTACGGATCTGGACGTTAAAAGTAGAATAAATAAAGCTCGTGCTGACTTCGGTACTCTGTCCCCAATTTGGAAATCCAGTCAAATCTCCTTACGCACTAAGTTGAGATTCTTCGAATCCAATGTCAAATCCGTGCTGTTATATGCTTGTGAAACCTGGAAAGTCACGTCTACCATTTCGAAGAAATTGCAGGCTTTTGTGAATCGCTGTCTTCGCCACATCCTAAAGATTCGCTGGCCACAAATAATATCAAATGAGGAATTGTGGCGCAGGACAAGTCAAGAGCGGCTGGACGTCGACATAAGAAAGCGTAAATGGCGCTGGATTGGTCACACACTGAGGAAACCAAACGATGAAATTGCAAAGCAGTCCTTTGAATGGAATCCTCAGGGTGCACGGCGGGTTGGAAGACCAAGAACAACATGGAAATCAACTGTCTTAGCGGAAGCAGAATCCCAGAGAAAGACGTGGCCACAGCTTAAGTACCTTGCAGCAGACCGTGAAGGATGGAGACGTTTTGTTGACGCCCTATGCCCCAGCCGGGGTTACAGGACACGATGATGATGATGTACTGTACATATATGTACAATATATTTTAGCTTCAGAATGCCGATTGCGTTGGAAGGCCCTCCGAGAAAGGTACTCGAGGGAACTGAAAAAACAAAACCAACCTTCTGGAAGTGGCACGTCTGACGGTTGCGATTGGGAATTAATGGAGGAAATGGATTTTTTAAGAGATTCCATGCGGCCAAGAAAGTAAGCAAACTTTAATAGTGTTGAATTCTGTCGTTTAATAATTTTTGTTATTATTAAAGGACAATCTCCAACGAGGCTGAACCTGAAGAGGACACAGAAGCAGCAAAGTTCTTCAGTGACGACGGTGCTGGTGGTGGTGTGGCCGCAAAAGAAAGCGCTCTCACAACGTCGAAAAAAAGGAGAACGGCATTTGATGGTTTATGTGAAAAATTTGGTGTTATTGTGGTAAAGCTTGAGTTTGAGGGAAATTCTGTCGCTCCAGACACAAGTGCCGATGATGGGGATGGGGATTTTTTATCCTCTATTATGGCAATGATGAAAGTTTTGCCACCCGATGCAAAGGATGCCTATAAGGCCGAAATGCTGATGCGAGTCACCCAGCTGCGCAGGCAATACAGATCTCAGGGCAGTATTTAGTATTTTAGTTTTTGTGTTTAAACAAAGTGAAGTGTATTTATTTTTGTTACTTTTTCTTATAAATTGAATGAATTTTATGATGAATTAAATAACATTGAAGTAAAAAAACAGTTTTCTGTCTTCTATTTTGTACGAAAATGAAACCAGTTTTATAAGAGGTAAGTCATTAACTGGACAATGGGGCCCTACTATGTAACTTTATTCTACTTTCGAATCCATTCGAAAGTTGTTTTCAATGCTTATTTTAAGAAGTAATGTGTATGAAAGTGGGATAAAATCTTAGTGCTTCCGACTTCTTGCCAAAGAATATTCGATTTCCGTTTATAAGTGCTTTCTAAAGAGTTAGTGAGCTGAGATTTTACGAATTCGAATGTTTTTATTGTAGAATCGAGTTACATAGTTGGGCCTCTGGAGTAGGTACTGAGCAAAGGAGAACCGGACAAAATTGTGGAAAGATGTGGAGAGTCACTAGGCCCTAGTTCTCTACGAGCTATAAGGATAAGGTTTTTTTGGACAAAATATAAGCATGTTAAAGTTGTGCAATGCCAGCAGAAAAGTAGATAAATGAAATATACGTTAGGTATACTTATTTTGAGTTTATTTATTTTAGTTTTCGAACAAAAAATCACGAAGATTGTTTCTTATAGTGGTTGATGTTTTGCCACCATATTGGTGAATATTTGGTGATGGTGCTATCGATTGCATATTGTTCTGCACCTCACTCCGCCATAATCCATCATGCCGTTGACCGTCGCAGTCTTCCCAATCCACGTAATTGCTGGGACAGTAATATCCATTTTCTTTATTTAACATGATGAAATTGTGGAGTGCAATGCATGCTAAAATTATTTTTTCGGCATTCTCGGGTAGCATATTCATGGTTGTTTGTAAAATTGACCATCGGGCGACCAAAATACCAAAGGCATTTTCAATGGTACGGCGGGCACGAGAAAGTCTTTTATTAAAGTTTTCTTCTTTTGGTGGGAGAAGTATTCCGGCATATGGTCGCATGAGGTTTTTTGATAGCGGAAACGCAGCATCTCCTACAAAATAATGTGGAAGGCCAACTGATGAGCCTGGCAAGTTTTTTTCTTCAGGAATTGGGAGCTTATGTTGCAGAAGTCTTTTTCCAAAACTACTAACGTGAAAGATACCTAGGCAAAAGGAAAATTAATTATTTAGGTATTTGTAAAACAAAATCTATTTCTTACCACCATCGCTCTGACTACCGTAAGCCCCAATATCAATGTGCGTGAAGCAATATTTCGCATCGCAAACTGCCAAAAGAACAACGCTAAAGAACTTCTTGTAGTTAAAAAACTGGCTTCCGGTGTTGGGTAGGCATCTTATTCCAAAGTGCTTGCCATCAATGGAGCCTATACAATTGGGCATATTCCATAGTGTCCAGAAGTCTTCGCTGATCTTCTGAAAGTCTGCAAAATTGGGTTCAGAAACATATATGGGATATAAGGCCTTCCATAATGTTTCTGAAGTTTGGAGCACAATTTGCCTTACTGTTTCCTTTCCCAACTTGAAGGACCATGCCAGTGACTGGAAAGATACGCCTTGTGACAAGTACCTAGCAAGTAAAGAGATATTGATGAATGGCTTTTAAAATACATAAAAAGTAAACTTAAGAGCCCTACACACGATCAATATTCATTGACAATAATTATTGAAGACATTTTCTGTCAAAAAACATTGATGCAAAATTGCCTCCACACGTATCAATGAAAATTGACAATAATTTTACGTAAAACTGTTTGAATTGGCTGCAAGAGGGCTGCATTGGGTGTATCAGCAAATAAAAAAGAAGGAATAACAAAATTGGGTAGTAGAGAAGATGTTGCTAAATAAAAATTTCTTTCGAAAATCGCGAGAATTAAGCGGAAAATCTACATTTTATTTTTATTTTGTATTATTTTTGCCACCGGCTTCACAAGTTAAATGTCAACATAGCCAACAAGTGACATTTACATTGAAGAAAACCAAATCGATTTTGGTTCTCATCAATGTCGTCAATGTTCATTGACAATGACATTGAAGAGCATACGAACGATCAATACTCAGCGAAAAATGACTTTTTCACTGAATATTGACAATAAACATTGATCGTGTGTAGGGCTCTTTACAACAGGAACACAGCCAGACGACATTCTGGACTTACTGGTTCTCTTATTGATGTTTTTATCATAAATGGGGAAAGTAGGTTCAGCAAAGCATTATACACTGTCGGAGTCATTCGCGTATAAATAAAAAACAGTCCATGATCAAGTTCCTTGATTTTTAAAAAAGTTACGTGAAAAAAACCATTTTTTTTTCTGTCTCGATTAATTTCGCGAACACAACATGATCTGTTTCTTTTTTTATCAACTAAACGGTCCATTTTCTTTAGTGTACGCAATCCATCGAAAAGAAGTTTTAATAATTTAGTTCTTTTAAGCAGTTTTACTTTATTTTTTACTTTCATTTTTAAAGAAATGTTCAGAACTCACAAGAAGACTCATTAAAATTACACAGCTGTGAATTCGATTTTGACAGATACTTTTGCGCGCGTAAGTTATATAGCTATGCCTGCAACTTTTTGAAACTTAAGCAAACTTTTCGATGGGTTCTGACATAAGCTTATGTTTGCTTAAGCCTATTATAGTTGGGCCTTTATACGTGTTGAAGCATAAATTAAAGAGAACATTATTTTTCTTTCGTCTTTTAAGACTGCTCTCTTGTCTGCGACAGTATTATTATTTTATTAGTTTCTTCCATTATTGCTTCGTGATAGAGCCATAGAGTGTTGGGTGTTGGCTTCTGTGTTTAGTTATTTAATCAAATAAAGGAAAAGATCATTATTTGTAAGTGAATGTATAATGAAAAAACTCGTCACTACGCACTACTAGAATTACCCAATAAAATACTTTTTCAAAAAAAAAACTTGTTTTACTTTAATATTTGTGTTTATTTAGCTGATGCAAAAAAACAACTGAATTTTTCAATGTGGAATATGGAGAATAAGACAGCATCAACATTCATCAAATAAAAAATTAATGCACAATGTTGGAATAAATGGATTAAGTGCCTTTGAAAATTTGTATGTCTATTCAGTTGAAGCAAAGCTTATAGTCTAAGAGCTGAGAGCAAATTTTATGGGTGAAGGTATAACCAAAATTCACGAACGTTTATGTTGAGGTTATTGAGCCTTGATTTCAAATCCAGTCGTCTGGCAGGATTCTCTTGTCGCCAGGGCTGGAGAAGGGGGGTTGAAAACGGTGATTTTACGGATTTTTGGGTAGGAGGTATAACCACTTTTATATAAGCTTAAACTATAGAGAACTACGCTTTGGCTATAAATTTTGGGGTCCCAGACGTTTTAAGTGTCGCCACACCCAGCCAGACACCCACAAAAAGTGTCAAAAAATCAATTTTTGTGGTCAGGGGTATAACCAAAAAATTGATATGTCAAAAAATCATGAAAAATCTCCTCCACAAAAATATGCATGCCAGATGTTTTAAGTGTCGCCACAACTAGCCAGACGGCCCTAGCTCAAAAAGGGGCGAAAATTAGTTTTTGATCCCGTGGGTATAACCAAAAATGTGATATGCCAAAAAATCATGAAAAATCTCTTCATCACAAAAATATATATGCCAGACGTTTTAAGTGTCGCCACAACCAGCCAGACGCACAGTGGTCGGAAATCAACATTTAGCGCGAACTAAATAAAAAACTGAAGGTGCAAATCACCATGACAAATGTTATCTATCGTGCGTAGAATACATCCGCGCACCCACTGATGACCTAGGTTTTTTATTTAAGGTAGAAGATTATACTAAAAGACCCGTTAGTTGAACGATTCAACCAATATTCGGAGCATGGTATGCTAAAAATGTCGAAAATTGTGGCCTTTTGTGACGATTCTAAAATGAATTGTAAAAGATGAATTAGCACGTAAATGCACTTTGTTTTTGTACTATCTTGAAAAGAAGCGATTCCTTAACAATCACAACAAAAACATAAATGTTAAAAAAGGAGCCAAGTTCTTATGTGTACAAGAAACCTGTGCGTAAAAAGTCAGCCAAAAAAAGTAATGAGATCTAAAATATATGCCAAGTTTTAAGTTCATGAAGTTTAATATCAAATATCTTAAGTAGAGTAATATCGAAACAATTCCAAATCATGACAGAAATTTGGTAATTAATGATTACTGATTAAAATTTGGTGGGTTCACTGGTCAAGTTTTCATACATTTTAAATTTGTGATTAAGTAAGTATTTCAACAGAAAACTTGCCAAGTAAATCCACCAAATTTTAATCAGAAATCATTAATTACCAAATTTCTGTCATGATTTGGAATTGTTTCGATATTACTCTACTTAAGATATTTGATATTAAACTTCATGAACTTAAAACTTGGCATATATTTTAGATCTCATTACTTTTTTTGGCTGACTTTTTACGCACAGGTTTCTTGTACACATAAGAACTTGGCTCCTTTTTTAACATTTATGTTTTTGTTGTGATTTCACTCCTTTTTGCAAAGACTTATTTTGCCAGGTGAAAGTCAAGCCCTACCGCTCTACAAAGTTTCATAATTCTACGACAACCGAAAGCGCTCCATACAAATAATAGCAATTCTGATAAAGTGGGTGAATGGCACCCCCCCCCCTCCCTGAATGGACAATTCCAAATTTTCAATTTTTTTCCTTTCTTAGTACTTCAAGTCCTACCGACCTACCAATTTTCAATTTTCATCGTTCTACAACAATCGGAAGTGCTCCATATAATTTATAAGCATTTTTAAGAATGTGGGTGGATACCACGCCCCCTGAATGCAGAATTCCAATTTTTCAATTTTTTCTTTGTAAGTACTTTAAGTCCTACCGACCTACCAATTTTCATCGTTCTATTTACAACAATCGGAAGTGCTTCATATAATTTAAAAGAATTTTTGAGAATGTGGGTGGATGCCACGCCCCCTGAACTGAAACTTCCAATTTTTCGATTTGTTTTTCTTCTAAGTACTTCAAGGCCTACCGACCTACCAATTTTCATCGTTCTACAACAATCGGAAGTGCTCCATATAATTTATAAGAATTTTTAAGAATGTGGGTGGATACCACGCCCCCTGAATGCAAAATTCCAATTTTTCAATTTTTTTCTTTCTAAGTACCTTAAGCCCTACCGACCTACCAATTTTCATCGTTCTACAACAATCGGAAGTGCTCCATATTATCTATAAGAATTTGTAAGAATGTGGGTGGATGCCACGCCCCCTGTATGGAAAATTCCAATTTTTCAATTTTTTTCTTTCAAAGTACCTCAAACCCTACCAACTTACCAATTTTCATTGTTCTACAACAATCGGAAAGGCTCCATATAATTTATAGAATATTTAAGAATGTGGGTGGATGCCACGCCCCCTGAATAGAAAATTGAAGATTTTCGATTTTTTCCTTTGTATGCACCACAAGGCCTACCGTTGTGCGAAATTTCAAGTTTCTACGATGTCGGGAAGGGCTCCATAATTTTGATGATCTGTCAGTGAGTCAGTCAGTCAGTGAGTCAGTGAGTCAGTGAGTCAGTGAGTCAGTGAGTCAGTCAGTTACGGTTTTTGCGATTTTTGAAGTCCTATATCTTGGGAGCTACTAATGCTAAAGAGTTGAAATTTGGTGAGCCACCTGTGTTTGATCAGTTCAGCAAATACTCCGAATATGAAGTTTCTGACTTTATTGGTACTGAAGTTAGAGGGGGGTTGAAAACCGCCTGAGTTTGTTCCTGTAAAAAGGGTGTAGTGCCACGAACTTGGCTGGGCACTACCGTGCCCTTTGATATTAGAGCAGTCTAAACACTTGCAAACACTTGCGATTTTTCTATGCTCAACTTAAAAAAATAATAACCAAAAAATCCTTTTTAACTAGGTCCTCACTCTACAGCTACTTAAATTTATTAAACAAATATTTACCGTTATATACCTTATCTATGGTTATAAATTATAAAAATAATTTTAGCTTAAATTTTCACACTCATTACAAATGATAAACAATTAAAAATTGACATACCATGCTGCGAATATTGGTTGAATCGTTCAACTAACGGGTCTTTTAGTAACAGCTTCGACCTTTAATAAAAAACCAAGGTCATCAGTGGGTACGCGGATGTATTCTACGCACGATAGATAACATTTGTCATGGTGATTTGCACCTTCAGTTTTTTATTTAGTTCACGCTAAATGTTTATTTCCGACCACTGTGAGACGGCCCAAGCTCAAAAGGGGCGAAAATTGGTTTTTGACCCCGTGGGTATAACCAAAAATGTGATATGCCAAAAAATCATGAAAAATGAAGGAGGATAAGAAATCAATTCGGAAAGCTGGTGGTGAGTTGGGAAAAAATCCAGAAATTTCCAAAAATTTGATTCCTCAAAAAGAAACCAAAAAACGTTAGCAGCATAAAGCTCACCGTGAACTTGAACTCTAATGTCCACTCATCCCACTCGCACAAGGTTGGTTAGTAAAAATGTTGTTTCTTCCGTGTTTTTTTTTCAATAGTCTTATGTAAATTAAATTTATTTTAATTTAAATGTATTAAAAAAAAAAAAAACTTTTTATTTTAATGAGGATGAACCTCTTTATTCGAGTGCTACTTAAGAACTAACTTATAACAGAATTAGTTTCCTAAAATCTAACTGAAAAGTAACTTAATCTATCCAACCCGAGTTTGCACTTTGATGTTGCATGTGCTGTCTCCAGACACCTCGTCATCACATTCCTTCACGTAGTCACCTGGTGATTCTTATGAGTCGTGGGAAGCGAATCTGGATGTGGGACATTTATCTGCTGAGGTTAACATTTCTTGCGTTAACTCCTCCCCGCTTAAATTCGAACGCCCTCGTTCGACGTTGATGGCTTTATTAGATTTGGCAAATCCTTAATTCCTATGGTAATGGATCCTTGCTCGTTTTTAGGTGAGAATTCTTGGTTGGTGTTTCTCTTTGTTTTACCATAAAGAAAAGTTGTTATTATTATGAGGAGTATTATTACCAGGAATACGTTAATCCCAATATTTAATGCATTTTTCCTTTCCAGTAGATCAATCTGTTCCGTGCCATTCATCTGTAATTCTTTTATCATTCCTAGGGAAAGTACCTCTTTGAACTCTTGCACTGATGATCTAGGTTGCAACAAAGCTGGTAAAGGTTGATGTTTAGTTATCTCGCTGGTTTTGAAAATCTTCCCATTCACAATGATTGTGGTGTTCGAGTGTTTTATGATATACGTTCCATCTAATCGAATAGCCTCATTGTTAATTATTACCGAGTCATTGAATTGGTTAAGGAATAATATGCCGTCCGAGATTTCTTCAATGGATGGTGTGTTTCGGTTATCGATAGTAGTACAGGTGGGTATTTTGCTTTTCAACAGGTTGGGGATACACGTAGAGTTACTTATATCTACAATATTTCTACTACTACAAATAGAATGTTCGCTTATTACTAAACAATCTTGTTTTATACCATATGTTTTACTTTTACATTTTAAAATTTTTTTAAAAGGAATTTCGTTTATCTTTATTCCCATCTTTACTGCTTTTATTATAAGCATAGTACAAATATCTGGGTCTGTTGTTGGTATATCAATTATATAAATTAAATTCTTACCATTAGAGGCAATTTTAATATTACAAAAATCAAGTGCCTCGTCAATATTTATGAAAGGTGTATTTTGTTTTCTAAAAAATTCTTCTGTTAGCTTTATTTCAGAATTTGACAGTATAAAAGAATTCACTACATTAACTTTTGCCCAATGAATGGCGTATGCTATATTTATTAATTCTTCTTTTACTAAATCTAGTTCATATTTTAATTTTAATGTTTCAGTGTCTTTATTCATTACTTCGTTTTTTACAATTTTAAATATTTCGTTTGTTACATTGGTGATTTCGTTAATTTTTCCTATGGTCACACGGTTTATTATCATTTGCCTATTATTGTTTTCGAGTACGTTGTTCATTTTTTCTGTCAAAATTTCATAATCATGATGATCCGGACTACCGGCGATCCATTTCCAGGCGGTACCTAGGAAATCAAGTGATCTTTTCTTTTTCTTATTTTCAACTTTCAATCCTGCCAGGTAGGTTTTTATTTTATCTATTTCATGGGAAATGTAAGGATAAAGGGGGTGATTTCGTGTGGTTTCTATCAGGGTATTTTCTATATTCCTTGTCAGGTTTTCGTAATGTTCAATGTCAATTATGTGGATTATTTTGAAAGATCCTGTCTGTATTTTCGAGGTTCCAACATTTATCTTAACCAATTGAGACTTTGAGTAATCCAATATTTGTAAATCCGCTGCGCATAGCGGTAATAACCTATAAAGAAGAATTTTGATTTTTAATTAGATTCTTATGGACAATTTTTCCAGACCTGGTTACTATTGTAGAATTTTTGTTTTCGGCTACTGTTTCTTTTTTATATTTAGGAGTGAGTTTGTTGCCTAGTCTTTTGTTAATTTTTACATAAATGGTATCTCCTATTGCAAAATTTTTAAAAGCTTTCTTTTTCTTATTATGATAACTAAGATCAGCAGTTTGCTTATCTTTGATTGCTTGAGTGACAATTTGTCTCTCTTCTTGTAACTGTTCGGGGTTATTAATTTTATTTCGTGCAAAAAATACTTCGATGGGTTTTTTGTTTGTGGTGGTATGAACGGATCTATTATATTCGTAAATGGACTTGTCGAGCATTTCGGAGAATGAACTAAAGTTTTGTTCGGCTTTCATACAACGTAATAGTTCAGAAAGTGTTGAATGAAATCTTTCAATTTGACCATTCACAGAACTTACGTATGGAGGGGCTTTAAACATTTTAATGTTGAAAAAATTCTCAACCATGAATAGAATGGAATTTGAGCTTAATGATTTCTCATTATCAACCACAATCCATTCTGGGACACCGAAAGATAATATGAGCTCTCTTAAGGGTTGCTTGATATGTTCTGTAGCTCTAGACGTTACGATTCTTGCTAAAGCATACTTGGAAAATTTGTCTATGGCAGTCAGTACAACTTTATTGTCAGTGAAATATAGGTCAATATGTAAGATCTGTCCAGGATATAAGGGTATAGGGGTAGGTTGTAAGGGTATATTGTTGGGGTGTCGATCGTATTTTTGTTCCTTGCAAATTTGACATTTATCCGTAATGTTCTTTATTTTTTCCCGCATTTTTGGAAAATAAAACCTTTGTAGTAGCTGAGTTTTGTTTTCTCTGCTATTTCGGTGAGCGCGATTGTGCTCTTTAAGAATTTCGGGTTCTTGTAAATTTTCGTCTGTTAGGTCTATTACCATGTTTCTTGAGAATAGTACTTTATAGAGGCTAAAATGTGAAGGAAATATTTCTTGGATTTTTCCGAGAATCGCTTCTTCAGCTTTGATTCCATTTATTACAGAAGGATTGAGATATTTTTTAAAAATTTCGACAAGTTTTTCTGAGGTAAAATTTGGTTCAACAATAGTATGACGATGATATGTTGGGAAGATGATTTCGAATTTATATTCAGAAGTATTACCGACATTAAGAAAGATTTGATTTTTGAACACGTTTATGGGTTGATTCGCCATTTGGATAAGGTTTTGATTCGAGCTTTCGTGGCTATGTAGAGTTGTTGTTAACACATTTATTTGACAACATCTTGGTGGCCTAGATAGTGCATCAGCGACTATATTGGTTTTTCCGGGTTTATACTTGATCTCATAGTTGTACTCTTCCAAAATTGACTTCCATCGCTTCATCTTAGAATTGTGGTTCTTATTACTGAGAGCGAAAGTCAATGGTTGATGGTCTGTAAATATTTTGACACGAGCAGTACCGTATAGGTAATTTCTTAGAGAAGTGAGTGCCCATATTATGGCAAGCATCTCCTTCTCGTTAGTTGCGTAATGCTCTTCGGTGGTACTTAGTGTTCTCGAAATTAATGTTATCGGTTTGTCACCTTGTGACAAAACTGCACCTATCGCGTAATTTGACGCGTCAGTAGTTAGCTCAAAACTTTTCGTAAAGTCCGGGTATGCGAGAATAATATCTTGCGAAGTTAAGGAGTTTTTTATTTTCAGGAAGGCATCTCTAGCATTATCGTCGAGATTAATTTTTATTTTATCAGAATTTACTTTGGACAAACGTCCTCCTTCCCCTCTTAAAAGGGATGTCAGGGGCTTAGCGAGCTTCGCATAGTCTTTAATGAAGCGACGGTAGTATCCTGACATACCTAGAAATGAACGTAGCTCCTTAAGGGTATTTGGAGCTGGAAATTTTGAAATTGCATCTACTTTAGCCGGATTAGCTAAAATCCTTCGGAGGAAATAATAAAACCTAGGAATTCAACCTTGTTCTTAAAAAAGTCACATTTCTCCAGATGAATTTTCATGTTCGCTTCAAATAACGTCTGAAAAATAATTTCCAAATGTTTTAAATGTTCTGATTCACTTTTACTAAACACTATAATGTCGTCTATATAGACGAAGCAAATCTTTCCTATGTGTTCGCGGAGGATGTCGTCGAGTGCGCGTTGGAAAATTGACGGCGCGTTTTTTAGGCCAAATGGGAGCCTAACAAATTCAAACTTTCCATTATTTATTGAGAAGGCGGTCTTCTCTATATCAGATTCCTTAAGAGGTATTTGATGGAATCCGTTTTTTAGATCGAGAACTGAAAACATTCGGTTTTTGCCTAGTTGTGCTAGTACTTCGTTAATGTCTTGGATTGGGTAACGATCCGCGATAGTATTTGCGTTCAGCTTCCTATAATCGATTACCAATCTATACTGTTTGTTACCTGCAGCATCAGGTTTCTTGGGTACAATCCAGACAGGCGAATTGTATGGTGACCGAGAAGGTCTAATAATTCCGTCTTCTAGAAGTTTCCCAAGCTGGTTTTCGATTTCTTCTTTAAGAGAAGTAGGATATGGGTAACACCTCGTATAAATCGGAGTGTCTGTGAAAGTACGAATTTCTCCAAGAACCTTTGTCGTGAAAGTTAGTTTTTCGTCGGGATCGGCGAAAAGTGAGGGAAAATGTTTGATAGTTGTGATAAGAGCTTCTTTCTGAGTGTCTGACATATGTTCGAACTTTGTGTCAATAGAATTGATAGTCATAGAGTTTTGTTGTTTAATTTTTACCTTAATCTTATTGAGGATTGTCATAAAATTCTCTTTCGTATGTATGACGGCTGATAATTCTTTTAAGCTGTCGTTCCCAAGTATACCATGGAACGATTTTAAATTTGGTAAGATGTAGAATTTTAAATGAATGTTCTGACCGAATAAATTAATAAAGGTGTGTTGGGTTATTGAAACATCTCCTGCGATTGATTTTGCAAGAAAGTTTTGTTTATTATCTAGAGGAGTTGTAACGAGTTGGGGCTGAATGTAATTTCTGCTAGACCCGGTGTCTATCAGGAATTTTAAAATGTTCCCACTCTTCGTCTTACATTCAAAAAATGGAAGCGAAGAGTCTGCTAACCTAAAAAATGGATATCTGCAAAGTCCGTAGAGTAGTCATGTTCAGATGAAGTTCCATTTTCATCATATTGATTTAAAGTATTTATGTAACCTTGTAATTCCTCATCTGGATTTTCGATGAATCCACTCTGGTTTTGTTCATAAGGAGTATCTTCCGGAACAGATTCTATGTGAAAATGTGGTTGGTTTTGTTTTGTAACCACGTTATTTACTTTTCTAGTGTTAAAACTGGGATTCGGTTCTGGTTTGATGTTAGTCATATTAGGCTGATTACCTTTATGAAGATTCTGTTGTTGCGGACGCATGGGTCTTAATTGATTATTATATGTGCTCCAGTTCTGGTAGCCTAGGTTTGAATAATTTGGAGGTTGTCCATAATTTGGGGTTTGATTTAATACGTTTGACGTTGTCGGGTATCTGGAAGGATGAGGATTAGGGTATGTTGAGTATTGCTGCGGAACTGGTTTAGGTGCTACAGAGGAATAAGTTCCGCCAATCATATTTGGGTTTCTTCGGGGTATAAAGGGTTGTGGTTGTGGTTTTCTTGGTGTTATTTGGTGTTGAATATGATTAGATCTAGTGTTTTGATTCTCTAACTTTAAACATAAGTTCAGGGCATGAGGGAGATCAATTGGTTCTTTTATTGATAATAATCTAGGTAAGTCTCCTCTTAACCCTCTTATAAAGGTATCAAGGGCTTTTGACCTATAAGTTTCCGTAAGAACTTTGGTTGCTTCAACACCCATATCCCTACAAGATATTTTATTGAGGATAAGTGAGAGATGTGAGTAAACTAATTGATAAAACTCGTGGACCGTTTTACTTCCTTGAACAAGAGAAGCCATTTGGATATCCCGTTTGTCTGCATAGTGCATAATCAAACATTGGGATATACTTTCCCAATTTAAAGGGATATTATAAGATTCTAGAGCGATATCCGCTTCTCCCACAATTTTATTGCGTATAACGCTTAAAATGGCAAAGTATTTAGGAGTGCCTTTAAAAGGTTCATATATTCCGAGAATTCTTTCAACACTTCTTCTCCAGGATCCAAATTCAGCTTTGTCGCCTGAGAAAATTTTTAGGCACTTGACAATATCGGGGATTCTATCCATTTCCGATATGTCTGTTCTGAATTGTGCGTCAATACCTTGGTCTCTTTCGATATTTCGGGTGGGATTATTTTGAGTAGGCTGGCTTTGTTCCCTTAGGACTCGATTGACGATACTCGTGATGAGCATGTCCAATTCTGGTGTAGTTTGGATACTCTGACTTGTGGATGCCGAGTATGGCGGTAAATTATTTGCACCTGTACTAGCATTTGTTGGAATAGGATTTTGCGGATTTTGTGAAGGGTTACCGGCAGAATTGGTTTCAGATTCAATACTATCGGTATTCGATCTTGTAGTCACCATGATTATGTTTGAATATTTGAGATATTTAGTTTGAAAATTATTACAAATTTATTACACTATAAAACTTTTCGTAAAAATAAAAATTAAAAATTAATTCACAATTGAAATTTCTGACCCTTTTCCTGTTTTCTTTAAAATATTTTTCTTTCAAAACAAATTTAAAAAAACTTGAAGTGAACTAAGTCCTAAAACCCGACGAACTTCTTTAGGTCGATTTTAAGTTTTAAGTCATATCACTTTCAATGTTCTAGGTCTTGGAACGCGACGAACTACTTTAGGTCGATTTCACGTTTTACTTTTTAACACTTCCTCAGGCCAACCACGTTGGGCGCCAATTAAATTTATTTTAATTTAAATGTATTAAAAAAAAAAAAACTTTTTATTTTAATGAGGATGAACCTCTTTATTCGAGTGCTACTTAAGAACTAACTTATAACAGAATTAGTTTCCTAAAATCTAACTGAAAAGTAACTTAATCTATCCAACCCGAGTTTGCACTTTGATGTTGCATGTGCTGTCTCCAGACACCTCGTCATCACATTCCTTCACGTAGTCACCTGGTGATTCTTATGAGTCGTGGGAAGCGAATCTGGATGTGGGACATTTATCTGCTGAGGTTAACATTTCTTGCGTTAACTTGTATAAATTTGGTTGGATCTTGGATTACAAATTGAAGCTGAAGCAAAAGATCGCAGGGAACAAATAAAAAATTCACAGATGATGGAAGACCTTACTGGGAAATTTTTTTGACACCTTGAAAGGAGACTAAGTCAAACAGTAAATTCCACCGGTAATTTCTTCGGTAAGAACCACTGCGGCTCCGCTTCAATCAGCAAATTTGACACCGGGGATGTTGAGAACCAAATTAATGAACTTCTTAAGGAACAAGTTTTGAACAATGGTGAGACACAATTGGATCAAGTTGCTTTTCATCTCCTCGTGGAGAAAGTGATTTCTTGACGTTTCTCAATCATACAGACTTGCGAATGTATTGTAAACGTCTGACATTTAAAACCACAATCCCTCAAATGACTAGTACAAATGAAAAAGTAATAATCGAAAACCACCGAATCTATAAGCTGCAGAATTTTTCTCAATTTTTCGATTCAAGCGCACAAGCAAGAAACTACGAACTGCGACAGATTTTTTTGTTCTCTTGTAATATTTTATTTATTTTTATTTTATACTAGCCGACCCGTGCTCGCGTTGCTTCGCAAAGTATTAAAATTTGTTTTGTTTTACTATAAACATTAGCAAATCAAAACGCAGTCCAGAGAAGTTTTCAGCGATTTCTTCCATACTTTTAATAAAAGGTTTATATTCTTATGCTAACCGTAGCAAAATAAAAAAAGTTGATTTTCTTCCATGGGAGCTCTTTAAATAAAAAATAGACTTATAGGTACCTATTTCCATATATTCAATTCTTTTGTATTTCAAGGCTTCTGGATAAACAATTTTGGAATTTTAATTTATAAACTTTAATTGGCAGTTTAAGTATTTTCGGGAAGAAGTGAATACTAATTATTTAACTGTAACCGCTAGAATTGAAAGGGTAAATCTGTTGGGATCATGGGTATCCTGGGAATAAGTGCATGCCTTCTCAATGCGGTTCCAAGGTTATTTACTAAGCTTTTCCACTTGGAGTGGTAAGCCATTGCATAGGTTTGGGGGACTAAGATTTTTTATTAACGTGATCGGTTTGCCAACTTTTAAATTCAATTGGTAGGGCGGAAGTCCTACTGGGTTGAGAGAATTAAAAATTCGTGAGGGTAATTCACACTGTCATTGTCATTGACTACATTGTCAATTGCTTTGTATTGATATGACTTTGTTTTTAAACTTAGGAGCACATGGTTATTTATTTCATCCACTGAACTACTTTTTTGGGGCCACAATATTTCTTTCGCAAAACCAAGAAAACGGTCGTGAATGTAAATAAATCAAGTCTCCAGAGACGCACTGAATGAGTTGTTGTGTGTAGTGAACGATTTTTCCGAAACGTTCGATTAATTCAATTAAATTATCTGAACCTGTGAGAGTATATTTTTCATCACCAATTTTCTTAGCAAAAAAGATGCCAACTCAGAATGTTCAGTAATTTTAGTAGTTTGTACTCTCATATTGGTTTGAAGTTGAATTTTTTGGATATACTTCCAAATAGAAGATGACTTAAAGCAAGCTTTGTTGTTCAACCCATAAGGTTCGATGAAGATCTTAAATCTTTTTAAACTCTAATTATCTATCTATCAATATGCGCTTTATTACTCATAGTACATTCATCCCAAATGATAAGTACCGCTTCTTTGAAAGCTTTTGCTTCTGAACTGTCTTTTGAAAAGTGACAATTTTTAGCTTCTTCATACGGAATGGTGTTTATTGACAGCTTAACTTAAGATGTCAAAAATGCTGCGTTAGATGTCAAAAAAGCTGTAGTGAAATTTTAAAATTGTTCAACTCTTTCAGCTCCGGCTGCAGCGTTTTTGATATCTATTCCAGCTCCGTTTTGCATTTTGTTCGGGAAGTAAAAGTAGAGTGTGCAGTTCTGCCATCGTTTAGCATTTCCTTATACAGATACATTTCCTTGTAGATACATATATGGTTTGGGTAAAATTTAAGTAACCTTATCTGTAAAAAATAATCATGCACCTATCTCCACACAAACACATTCAAAATCAGGAGTGTTTCATTTCATAATCTAGTGAAGCTTTTTCTCAAATGAATTTCACTCCACTCAAAACACACAGAGAATAAGAAAGGCAAAATAAACACAGGGTGCCAACAAAAAATGCCATCTGCCTCATTTCTTACTAGAGTTGAATAAAATTCATTTTGGGTAAGATTTAAAATTATTCATGAAGAAAAATATATTTTGCGTGAGGGTGATCAAAAAAACTTTTTAAGTAAAATTTAATTTAAATCGTACGAAAATTATGAGAACTCTGGGGAAAATTACGTATTTTTCGGAGGGAGTTCTAGAGTGAAATAATTGAATTTAACAATTTTTTGTCGAAGTACACGCTATTAGGGTGTTTCATATTTCCAAAGGTGTGATTTTTGGCTGACTTTGCTCACGCCCCGAGTCTAAGTGATGTCAAAGATATGTATGCCAAATTTCAAGAAGATTGGATAATATTTAGAGGTTGCGCATTTTGATCACTTTTATCTGAAACTATTGAGTTTTCTAATATTGAAGTCCTTTGTATTAAAGGGCTTCTCATGCACTTGTTTCATCTTGTGAAGGTTGTGTGTGTCTACAAGTACAATCTAATATCTAAACTACATTTTGTTAATTTGTGACATCCCTACCTTCAATTCTTTTTAAAATAATTTCTCTTCGAACTGCACCTTCAAACTTCGAGCGTTATGCCTACACGGTTTACCAATTAGAGAGGGCAGGTCGACTTTGAAATGGAATAAAACAAGCTGTGTGTGTGGTATTAACGAAATTGTTATTATTTTTTGAAGGGACTATAAGTATGCTATAGTAAATATATAATATGGAATATGACATTGTTCAAAATATCTGCCACGGCTGCGCACTGGCAAGGATCCGAGACGTCGAAATTTGAATGCCTTTGTTGCATAGTTCGGGCTGAATTTGAACGATGGCCAAAATTATTTTGACTTTGAGGGCATCAGTTGATTGCGGCTCATGAGCATAGACCTGCGACATCAGAAAACCCCACGAAAAGTTTAATGGGGGCAAATCTCACGATCTTGGTGGCCAATTCACGTCACCTCCTCGAGAGATAACCCTATCTTACAGTTATCGTTTACTATGTAAAATGTCTTTTGTTACATAACTGTGTAATACACAGTGCTGTCCTTTCTAAACAATATGTCACATATTACATCCATTTAATCCAATTTTGGCCAAAAGAAATTGCTTGTCCTCTATTGGTAGGGATCTCTTTTGATTAAATTACCGGAATTGACTGCATGGGGTTCACCTATCCCCTTACCCCTGCCCTAACTGATGCAACTATTTTTTTTTTTTTTTGAAGATCAACTCACCGTTAAGGGTAATGGGAGCTAGACTTTTGTGTTCTTATAAAAAAAAACTCATTTTCTCTAAAAGCTGCAAAAAATGTAAAAATCCTATTTTTGCCTACTTTTAAAAAAGTGATCAAAATGCGCAACCTCTAAATATTCTCCAATCTTCTTGAAATTTGGCAAAAATATCGTTTTTGTCAGAGAGACTCGGGGCATGAGCAAAGTCAGGTAAAATTTAACATTTTATTTTGTGCCTTATAAAATGAAACACCCTAACACGCTTCCTATACTTTTTGCACGATTTAAATTAAATTTTACCTAAAAAGTCCGCAAATCCTTTTTTGTACCAACCCCCTTGTGCACTTTAAACAAAATTTTTTCGTAAAAAGTGCGGATTTTCTTCTTTTTTTAACCACCCTAAAGAAATACTTTTTTTCTACAATAATAATATTTAAATCTTAACCAATGTGAATTTTATTCAACTCCGGTAAAAAATGTGGAAGATTGCATTTTTCGGAGGCACCCTATTGTGAATTGTCAAAATATTCAATTTATTTTTTTTTTTTTAATACACCCTTTGCATTGCATACTTGCACATAGATGTATGTGGGTTGGGTATGGAAGGCTCGCTCTAAATAAATATAATAAGTTAAGTTTCTATGCCCATTTGTTTCCTTTTATTCTTACACTCACAATTAGCATTGGTATGAGTTCAGTTCACAGTTGCAAAAAGGCTTACTATTGTACTGAATTCGGTACTATTGAACTTCCCCGAGTACGCAAGTACCACTTTTCAATTTTCAGTACTATTTGTACTATTTTTAATTTTTGAAAAGGTCAACTTTCATAGATCTCTAAAATCAAACAAATATGTTCAGTTAGACTTCACCACATCTTCACGTAAAGAAGCTTTTAATGAAAGACCCATATTGTCAATAAACTTACTAGAAAACCACATTCCCGTCGAGGAAATTTATTGCGGGACCAAAAGTGAAATTTTATAAACTTCTAAAAATTTAACTGAAAGTGAAATTTATAGCTTTAAATTAAAAGTCATGCGTGGATGTTCTATATAGCTTTCCTCGAAGATGTGAAAAAAAGATTTGATTTTGAAGACATTTTTTTGAAATCGTTGCAACATTTTTCACAAACTTCAATTTTAGATGGCCAAGTAAATTCAATAGATTTATTCTTGGCGAACTAAAAAACATTGAACTCATAAATAAAGAATATCGAGCTCTATCTGACTGCCAATACTTAAAAAAAATAGAAATGCTTCTATTTCTGAGATCTGGGCTGAAATTGGCCTTGTGAAAAATGAATGCAACGAGTTCATGTTTTCAAATAAAAACCGTATTGTCCAGGGTGCTTTTTCTCTTCCTCATTCTTCCGCAAACGTCGAAAGAATTTTTTCTTTTCAAAATATTATTAAAACAAAACTAAGAAACCGAATGCAGGTGGACACGTATTATGCACTAATAGAAACTAAAAACCTTATTAAAAATGAATGCTGTCACAGCTATATTATTCAAAAAAGTCTATTGAATAGACATATACCGAGTAAACCACTTACCGATGAAGAAATTTTTGAGTAAGAAAAACATATGAATGTAAATACAAAGAAAAGACTTGTGCCAAAGTTGCTATCCGTCCATTAGACTTATTTTATAATAAAACTATACCAATGAAATGTATAGGTATATTTAGTTTATGTATTTTTGTTTTAATAAAATATTTATTTTAATTGTTTGCGTTGTTTTATAATTTAAAAAGTTCAGTACTATTTGGTCTTTTTCAGTACAATTTTTTTTTCAGTTTTCAGTACAATCGACAAAAGTCAATTTTCATCACTGGTTCAGTTTTAAAAGAAGAAATAGGAACTAAGCTCACAGTGAAGTGGTGCGGAGAAATAGAAAAAAAAAAGATACTTGCATCCAGGGTTCCCAGGTTTTCAAAACAAAAATCCCTTTTTTTTTGGCACCTAAACGCTTTTGTTTACCCTTTTTTCAAAAAAAAAAATCCTTTTTTTCCCGAAGAAAAAATGCAATAATTTTAAACTTTTTTTAACATTTTCATTTTAATTCATACAAAATAACTTTTTTATAATGTTGGTAAACAAAAATTATTAAAAAATAAACTTAAAAACATTTCTTAAACTATAAAAGTTGTTTATAAATCACATGTTGGGCGAAAAACTAAATGACAGATACTTATTTAATGTTCTTTCTTAAAAATTGTGTCTACTGTTTTTGATAAGATTATATTTCCCCCCTTTAAGTTTTGTTCCCCTTTTTTATCCCCGTCCCCTTTTTTCCCCTTTCGTCTAAAAAAATCGGGAAAAATGGGATAGGGATATTTGAGTGGAACAGAAAACTAAAAACAAATGGAGGGAGATAAAATGAAAAACAGCGAAATGATATGAAATGGAACAAAGCAGCGACTCCGAGATTGTGATTCCATTGAGTTCCTGTCAAGTTCCTGCATTAATAATTTTACAAAAAGTTTAGAATTTAAAAGTATTCATACATTTATTTCTCAGGTGATATAAAGAATTAAGTAACGATTTAGGGCTTAAAATTTGCGTGAAGATAATGGCTTCATAAAACAATTTTTCTTTTTGTTAAATATGAGACGGGTTTAAACGTATAAGTGAATATATCGGTCAACCAAGTAAAAAAGATGACAACAAAGTTTAAAAAAAATAATTTGTTGATTTAACAATAAATAAACCAAACAAAAATTGGCATAAACATTCTTGTATAAATAAAGAACATTATAAAAAAAAATTATGTTAATCAGTTAAATACTTTCTGAGATTACCGCGGCCAAGTTAAATAGTTGTTTCGTCTTTATATAATAGTTAAGATTAAGATTATTTGAAGCGGCCAAATCTATTGAAAATCATCTATCTGAAATTGCTAGACATACTAGAAAACAAAATGAAACTGAAAAGGAGAAAGTTAATACTAGGCGTGTTTTGTTATCATCAGGATCTGGATTTGGATTATGTTTTAACACGTGCTACAAAAACAATTTTGAAAATTTCCCATTATTTTTTTTTGTATTACGTGCTAAAGTTAATCCAGGTCCGGATCCCGATGGTAATGAAACACGGCTTTTATGACGAACACCCTGCCAAACAGCTTTTGTTTTCATTTTTTCATCGTTCTCGGAAAAATAACAACAGATTAAAAAGTACTTGATTAGATCTTGTGAAACAAGTCTTTAAAGGTTTATAACTTGAAAATTTTTGTCTTCTTGATCTCGCACGCGTCCAAATTATTTCCCACGCAGTATTGGTAACTATCACTTCAAAGGAATCGAAGTGCACAAGCCAATTTTATAAGAGGTGGGATCGCACGGTTAGATGTTGATTTGAATGAATCGTGTATTTCTTGGAGTACATACATATGTTTGTACATAAATGCATCATTGTTGAGTCGACTTAAAATGACTTCAGGAACCTATAAGGTTTGTTCCTTTAATTCTTCGCACTGTTTCGGACTAAATGTCAAATTTTGACAAGTGGGGATAAATTCTCTTAGAAAAGAGAAAAACTTCAAAATGTATGGAACGGCTTGGGCACTAATTTCAACTAATTCGGACTAAACGTCAAACGACATACGCTATCAATCAACATTTTCAAGAATAACAACTCAAGAAAATAAAAGTTAGTAAAAACAAAAGGCATATCAAGTTTATTAAAATAAAAACAAAACATATTCTTAAACTATGTACATACCTTAGTTCGAATCAAAGATTTGTGATTTTTAAATGGAGTTGTAATATGATTCATCAAAACCCCAAGGCGTGGATAGTAATCAAACAAACGAGTTTCTGAACTAAAAAAAAGCACCTCAAACCAAAATAGAGTCTTGTTTCATATCTTTTACAATTCAACTATGCCATCCCATTCATTTTTCATAATTATGCTGCCTCCATCCAGTTGCTTCTCTTTCTCTCATTTAAGCAAAAATTCACTGGTTTTTTGCTTGAGCTTTGGTCACGATGTGTGACGTCATAATCATCTATGATTTTGTCCGGTAATAGCAACAAAATAAAGTAATCTGATTGCTCCTTTAAAACCAATCGTTTGATTAATCAATTAGGTACTATTATTAATTATAGATACACGTTAAAAAGATAAAAATAATAAAGTTGGTAAAAAAAGATTGTGACGTCACAAAGCCCCAAGATGGTGAATTGGGTGTATAAAATAAGCATATTTACTTTAGCTCTGTTTTTTAGTGCATGTCAAATACAACAACAATTTGGTATAGCTCTGTTTTGTTATTGTATTTTTTTTCCCCGTGGGTAGGTGCAAAACCTGCATCAGGCTCTATGAGGACCGAAAACACGTGCTCATAGAAGTGTGAGATTCTTACTACACTAAAACCACCTCCACTTTCCGATTGCAGCTAACTTGAAACTTTTCTAGCAATTTATTTTTAACTAAGTCAAGGAAGCCATCTGGGCCCGTTACTTTTCATTCTTGCTATAAATGATGTTGCTTCATTTATACACTTTAGCGATATTCTTATTTATGCTGATGATATGAAAATTTTTAAAACAATACATTCTAGTCCTGACCACATTCTCTTGCAGGCTGATCTCGACAATTTTAATGTTTGGTGTGGGAAAAACGGTCTTTTTCTTAACCCAATTAAATGTCAAACTATAAGCTTCTCTAAAAAACGAGTAGTGAGTGCTTTTGATTATTCCATTTCACAACACACACTTTGTCGTGTTTTTAGTTTCAAAGATCTGGGTGTTCACTTTAGTTCTGATCTAGGTTTCATAGCACATATTAATTATATTGTAAATAAGGCAAGTTCCATGCTTGAATTTATAAAACGCTGGGCAAAAGAATTTAACGATCCGTATGTTACCCTTTCCTTATACAATTGAAGGGTCCAGGGGAAAAACGGCTTAAGTCCACTTTAATTGATTCCGAGAAAAACGTAGTTGTAAATATATTACTAAAATAATGGATAATTTTAAGAAAAATAAATAAATATAACAATTTTTTTTGTTGAGCACGAAGTACTCAAACAAGCAAGCATATCAGGTGTGTTCCTTGCCGACTTTCAAATAGTTTGAAACCGCCAGATTCAGTGCGAAGTCGTTCCACACTTGAAAATTTGTACTGTTTCGGACCAAAGTGAGCTGTCATAAAATTTCCCCTTCTTCCCAGATTTGGTCCGAGAAATTTCTGGTGGCTGTTTTGTACTAGCTGTCAAATATGCCAAGTTGACGTAATTTAGACGTTTGTTGCATTCAAATTTAAAAAAAAACCAAACCTTTACTAAGGGTTACCCAAGTGCAACTTTTATATCTATTTTTATTTTCATTTTAATAAGTGTGTATATTCTTTAATTTTGTTTTTCTTTAAAATAATCAAATGATACATATTTATAAAATTATTGCACTTAGCAAAACTGTTTGAAAGAACACATTTGTAGTACTTTTTGGCAATTTAGTATTTCTTGTATATTTCAGTATTATTTCTTAAAAAGAGAAGAGATTTAAGCATTATGATTTGCCGCCGTGTAGGTAAGTATTTAGCACGCTACTTTTTTAAGCGAAGATAAAAATGCACTAAAAAACAGGGCTAAAGTAAGTATGCTCATTTTATACACTCAACATCTTGGGGTTTTGTGACGTCACAATCTTTTTTAACCAACTTTTATTATTAATCAAACGATTGGTTTAAAAGGAGCAATCAAATTACTTTATGTTTTTGCTATTTTCCGAACAAAATCAGAGATGATTATGACGTCACACATCGTGACAAAAGCAAAAAACCATTGAATGTTTGCTTAAAAGAGAGAAAACGAAGCAACTGGATGCAGCATAATTATGAAAGATGAAAAGGTAGGCATAAATTAATTGTAAAAGATATGAAACAAAACTCCATTTTGGTTTGTGGTGCTCTTATGTTTTAAATGCAGAAATTTGTTCGTTTCATTAATATCCACGCCAGGGGTTTTGATGAATCATATTACAACTCCATTTAAAAATCACAAATTTTTCCTTCAAACTAAGGCAATTTATGAATATTTTTTGTTCTTTATTTTCATAAACTTGAAATTTGTATTAACTTTTATTTTTTGAGTTGTTATTCTTGAAAATGTTTTTTGAGAATTATGATTAATGTACGGCAACTCTAGCCGAGTATGTCGTTTGACGTTTAGTCCGAATTAGTGCAAACTAGTGCCCAAGCCGTTCCACACATTTTGACAGTTTTTCTCCTCTCTGAGAGAAGAATGTCAAAATTTGACATTTAGTCCGAAACAGTGCGAAGAATCCAAGGAACAAACCTATATTGATTTTAACATCTTGACTTTTTGCATGATAAGCTGACATGAGTCAAAAGGACCTTCGATGTTTTAACCAAAATTTTGAATTTTTTGATTTGAAATTTTCTTCTGAAAGAACCGGACATGATAATTGGAAACGGTTTTATGCTTCTTATTCAGACACCTCTAGATTTTCACAAATAGAGTTTAAAAATAAAATAATTTTCACAAGCGTGACATTGGACCGTTTTTTCAATTCAATTTGTTAGACAGGACCTCGACCGGATGTAGTTAGAATATCTAATTTTTTTTTTTTTTTAATTATTTACCTGACGTGTCGCTCTCGCTAGGTCTATTCACAAGTTTTTCTTTTTTTAATATCGCTTTGTTTAATGTTTCGAGCAAAAAAGATACTTTTGGAAAAAAGTTTTTTTAAAAAGTGTACTATTTTGCGAGTTCTCAAAATCCTATGTGAAGAGAGCTATACTACATCAGATAGTACCCATACAAATCTATAAGATGTCATCATTAGTTTAATTTTTCAAAAAGTGGACTTGAGCCGTTTTTCCCCTGGACCCTTCAATTGTTATGTACGACCCCATCTTGAGTACGCCTCTCAAGTATGGGCACCCTTCTACGAAATTCATAAAAGTCGTATTGAAGCAATACAACATAGATTCATTCGTTTTGCCTTGAAAGGTCTACCCTGGGCTGATCCGTATAATCTTCCACCCTGAACACAGAATTCAGCTTCTGCAACTTCAAACTTCATCTCAAAGGCGTGTCAATAATGATTTGGTATTTTTTCATCAACTTATCAATGGTGAAACTGATACGCCTGACTTGCTACTTGCTAGTCCATGTAGGAATTAACTACCGAGGAGGATCCCACCACCTGCGAAGATTTGAGTTTTTTCACGTTCGTTTTCACAGAACAAACTATGGCACACACGAGCCACTCAATCGCATGTGCAAGCTTTTTAACTTGAACGCCTCATCTGTTGATTTTAACATGAGTAAAAAAGGATTAAAAACATTATTTCGAACCAGTGCACCACTCTCGTTAATGTATTAATTGTTTTAACTTTGTATGTTTAGTTTAAATGTTTTTTATATTATATCAAATTTTGTATTTGTTCTAATTTTGTAGGTATACATGTGCTTGTGTTAGTTTACTTAATTTTACTAACCACTAACACATGCACTCATGATGAGGCTCTGATTGTAGAATGCAGCTTGCTCTAAGCTCACTACAACAAAGAATCTGAAGTGTAAAAAAAAAAAAAAATGTTAAGTAACGTGTTGCAGGTAACTTTCCGGTGAAAGTTCCTGCTTATTCCGCGATTTTAAAGCGGTTTTCTGTTCACCGCACCAAGTCGGAAGGTTTTGTTCTTTGCAGACGGCACACGTGTACTAAATTCGACTCGTCAAGAATGTCAATAATCGTTGGATTAGCGTGATCTAACAGCCGATTTCTATGTTTTTGCGCGAAACTCTTCATCTTCGAACCGTTGGAATTCCGAGATCGCTGTGAAGATCTTCGTCTCTTATATACCATGGTGCATTAACAAATGACCTAAGCAATTTATTTTCAAACGCTTGTAAATTATTTAAATTTGTCGTAAGTCCAGAAAGGTTTAAGTACCTGCCTGTATAAAATCAACTTATTATCAATACTAAGCTTAGAATATTTACTGAGTAGCCAGTTCATACTTTTTAATTCTTCGCATTTCTTTTTTACGTGCGGCTTCCATTTTAGAGTCATTCCCAGATATTTTGCCTCATTCGCAAATGGAACACGACCGGTATTTAGAAAGACGGGCAATCTATTTATTTTTTTATACGTTAAGTCCACGTGGACTGACTTTTGTTCATTGAGCGCTATTCGCCAGGTTTTTGTCCACTCAATAACATTATAAAGAGCATTTTGTAATATTTAATCGTAGCTTCGTTAGTCGTTTTGCCTACTGCTAGTATTGCATTGTCATCAGCAAACATTGCTACGACAGTGTCTTCTGTTTGAGGTATATCATGTGTAAATAGAAGGTACAGAACTGGACCTAAAACACTACCTTGTGGTACCCCAGACACTATTTCTTTGAAATTAGAATATTCATTTCCGTGTCTTACACAAAAAAGTCTGTTTTCTAGATATTCGTTAAGAATTTTATAAAGTCCTTTAGGAAGAACTTGTCGTAACTTGAATTTGAGGCCTTCGTGCCACACCTTGCCAAACGCTTGCGACAAATCCAAAAAGACCGTCGAACAAATTTTCTTTTCTTCAAGAACTCTCTCAATTACGTCAGTTATTCTATGCACTTGATCAATTGTTGAATTCTTGCTTCTAAATCCGAACTGATGTTCAGGTATTAATCGTTTCTCTTCTATTATAGGCTGCAGGCGCAGGAGTAGTATTCTTTCAAAAACTTTATAAGACTTTAGCTTCTTTATTTCTCTGTTCAATTCAGCGAGCGTAGCATTTCTAGTTGTGTTTATCTCACTTGAGCTAAAACTCATATTAATATTTCCATTGAGTGCTTGCCCATCAGAAGGTTTAAATGTTTCTTCCAGGTAATCGGCGAATACCGCCGCTTTCTCTTAGTCACTTTTGCCCATTCGTATTGGCTTTTCTTAATCGGGGGCACTGGAAGCTTTGGTTTTTTCGTTTTTATAGCTTTCCAAAGTGAGTAGTTGGATTCTTTACCAGCTGTCAAGCTTTCAAGGTAATTTTCAACTTCACGGTTTTTGAAATCTGATATCGCTGTTTTTAGCATATTACACAAACGATTTAAATGAGCTTTGTGTTGAGGAGCACGGGTTCGCTGCCATTTCTTACGTGCTTTTCGTTTATCGTTTATTAAATCTTTTATTTCCTGCGGATATTTTATATCTTTATAGCGCGGCGTAACATGTATATTATAAAGTTAGCAGGACACTTTTGGAAATTCATGTTAAAAACTTTAATTGCGAATTAGTTACGCAAAAAAAAATTAATTGCTTTTTTTGGTTTAAGAAAAAATGGGTGTCCTGCTAACTTCATATGAACTTAGCAGAACAACTTTCTCAAAAATTTGTATAAACGATTGAAAAAAAAATTGATTTTGAGAACTTATTAATTGCGAATTAGTTACGCAAAAAAAAAAATTATAGCATTTTTGGTTTGCGAAAAAATATGAAGTTAGCAGGACAACTTTCTCAAAAATAAAGATACTTACTTACTTACTTAAGGTGGCGCTACAGTCCGGGGTGGACCAGGGCCTCAACCAACAAGCTTCTTCCAGCCGGCTCGGTTTCTAGCTAGCTGTCTCCAGTTTCACACGCCAAGTTGGTTGAGGTCCACCGTTAACAGTGTCCATGCCTCTGCACCGTACATCAGGACCGGGATGATAAGCGTCTTATACAGGGACAGTTTAGTTGCTCGAGAGAGGGCTTTGCTTCTCAATTGCCTTCTTAGCCCAAAGAAACAGCGATTGGCAAGAGTAATTCTTCGTTTGATCTCAGCGCTGGTGTCGTTCGCTGAGTTTATAGCGGATCCTAGGTAGACAAAGTCTCTGACCACCTCAAAATTATAGCTGTCTATAGTGACGTTCTGTCCGAGACGTCGGTGTTGGGTGTCCTTTCTTGTTGACAGCATATATTTTGTTTTGCTTTCATTCACCGTTAAACCCATCTTCTTGGCTTCCTTCTCAATGCTCACAAAAGCACCACTGACATCACGCTTTGTTCGTCCGATTATGTCAATGTCGTCAGCGTAAGCGAGTAATTGGACGGACTTTTGAAAGATTGTGCCTCTGGTGTTGACCTGAGAGTTTTGCACTATTCTTTCAAGAACGATGTTGAAGAAGTCGCATGACAGCGCGTCGCCTTGCCTAAAACCTTTTTTGACATCAAAGGTGTCGGTGAGGTCTTTGCCGACCTTGATGGAGCAGCGTGCATTCTCCATCGTCATCCTGCACAAACGGACGAGTTTGGCAGGGATGCCAAAACTAGACATTGCTCTATATAGCTCGTCTCTATAGATGCTGTCATACGCGGCCTTGAAATCGATAAAAAGGTGGTGGGTATCGATTTGAAACTCCTGGGTTTTCTCCAAGATCTGCCGTAGTGCAAATATTTGATCGATGGTGGACTTCCCTGGCCTAAAGCCACACTGATATGGACCTATCAGGTTGTTGACGAATGGCTTCAGGCGTTCACAAAGTACGGCAGAGAAGATCTTGTAGGCGATATTAAGAAGACTGATGCCTCTGTAGTTGGTGCAGTCCAGAGGATCGCCTTTCTTGAGGATCGGGCAAACAATACTGAGGTTCCATTCATCGGGCATGCTTTCTTCCGACCATATTTTACAGATGAGCTGGTGCATACTCCTAACCAATTCATCGCCAGCCGCTTTGACTAGCTCAGCCGCAAGGCCATCAGCTCCAGCAGCTTTATTGGACTTAAGTTTAGATATGGCTATCCTCACTTCGTCAAGATCGGGTGGACGGAATTGTTGGCCTACGTCGTTCAGGTTGAATGGTGCAATTTGCATGGTAGCGGAATTCGGTTCGTCATCGCCGTTATACAATTTGCAGAAATGATTTTTCCATATCCATATCCTCAGCACCGACTGCGATTCCACCACGATGTTCCCCTGATCGTCCTTGCAGGCTTCGGTTCAGGGCTTGTAACCTTGGGAGGTTCTTTTTACTTTTTGGTAAAACTTCTTAACTTCATTCCTGCAGTGGCATCCCTCTAATTCCTCGATCACGCGCTTCTCATGCTCTTTCTTTTTCCTTCTAAGAAGCTTGTGTTCCTCTTTCCTCTTCTGCTCGTAGAGCTCACGAGCAGCTCTGGTCCTTCTATGCAGCGCCGCTTTGTATTCTTGTTGTTTGGCTGCATGTACTTGCCGGCATTCCTCGTCAAACCAGGGGTTTCGCTGTGGTGGTCGTGCGAAGCCCAGCACGTCAGAGGCGGCATCTCTGATGGCTTCCTGGCAGTTTTTCCACTGGTTCTCGATGTTTGCAGTTGGCGGCAAAGGACTAGTTAAGAGGGCGCGAGAGACTCGATCGGAAAAGGACCTGGCGATTTCTTGTGACTGTAGCCGTCCGACGTCGAACTTCCTGACAGTATTTCCCTGTTTTGGCTTTGGTCTGGATATCCGTAGCATTACCTTGGCTACAACGAGGTAGTGGTCCGAGTCAACGTTGGCTCCTCGGAACGTTCGGACATCCTTGATACTGGAGGAGTGCCTTGCGTCGATCGCAATGTGGTCAATTTGGTTGGCGGTTGATTGATCAGGAATTCGCCATGTCCCCTTATGTATATCGTAACTAATTCGCAATTAATTAGTTCTCAATAATAAACTTTTTTAGCTCGATTATCTTTATTTTTGAGAAAGTTGTCCTGCTAACTTCATATGAAGTTAGCAGGACACCCATTTTTTCGCAAACCAAAAATGCTATCCATTTTTTTTTTGCGTAACTAATTCGCAATTAATTAGTTCTCAAAATCAATTTTTTTTCAATCGTCTATACAAATTTTTGAGAAAGTTGTCCTGCTAAGCTCATATGAAGTTAGCAGGACACCCATTTTTTTTAAACCAAAAAAGCAATTAATTTTTTTTTTTGCGTAACTAATTCGCAATTAAGTAACAACTAATGATAGGATAGTTTTTAATATGAATTTCCAAAAGCGTCCTGCTAACTTTATATACATCGGCGTAACCCTTTGATAAGGTGTGTTATTCCATGCTGCCTTTTGTATTATATCAACAAAGGTATCTACTGCGTCTTCAAGTTCAAGAGGCGTTTGTATGATATCCTCAATTCAACGTTGTCCTCGATATCTTTCTTAAATCCTTCCCAGTTGGTTTTACCGTTTGTTAACCTGGGTGGTTTTTCAATTTTGACAAGGCTTTCGCTCATAGTGAGTATGACTGCAGAATGATCAGAGAACAGATCATGGCCTTCTGAAATTTCAATACGGTTAGAGGGTATTCCTTTTACCATAAACAAATCGATTAAGTCAGGTATTTTTGACGGATCAGTTGGCCAATAAGTTGGCTTTCCACTCGAATGAAAATCGCAATTATTTTCCATTCCTGCCTCATAGAGCATTCGACCCTTTTGAGATATGCATCTTGAAGCCCAAAAGGTGTGCTTCGCATTAAAGTCGCCGCCAACAATTAAGTTTGGGCTTAGCCACTTTATCAATGTCGTAAATTCACTCTTATCGATTTTGCAACGCGGAGGGCAATATATCGAAGAGACATTGAGAAGAATGTTTTTAGTTCTAACTTGAACACTACTCAATTGCATCGATTCTACCTCTATTTTCAGGCCTATTGAGTGTTCAATGCACTCTTTTATATATAACGATGATCCACCTCTTGCTTTATTTGAAGGATGAACAGCGTGGTAGTCAAGAAACCCGTGGATTTTAAGATTTGATTCATTTTTGGCATGCGTTTCTGATATCAAGCAGATGTCAATATCATTTTCCTGCATATACATCTCTAATTCTCCAAGTTTTTGCCATAGTCCGTTGGCATTCCACGTAAGAATTTTAAACTTTTCCATCATAATTTTTTTGAGAGAGATTTGGGTCGAAAACAATTTTCGAGCTTACTTAACCTATCAAAGATAAGTTTATTTGTGTCACATTGTTCCTCAAGTTTCGACAGAATTATTGAAAAGACTTTTGAAACCGGGTCTGTTTCAGTGTCGTTGTTTGCGGGTATATTTTTGGCCGCTATTTGGGCATATGTTTCTGCATTTCCTTGCTTTGATATATTCTCCGAAGGTATTGACACTGTTTTCTTTTCCTTACGGATACTAGGTTTTGGAGCTTTACTAGATTTGGAAGTCTTGGGAATTACGGTTTCTATTTGCCTTGTTGGGTTTCTTTGTGTTTTGGCAGATTTTGATCGCCGCTTTTGTAATTCTTTAGCTACTTCGCAGCCTCTATAGTTTGCCGTAAATGATTTCCATTACAATTAATGCACGTCGGTGGACTTGCACTTTTTCCGACGCAGTCCACGGTTAAATGCTTTCCGGCGCATTTTACACACCTTGGCTCTTTTTTGCAATAAGTTTGGGTGTGATTGAATTCTTGACAGCGTTTACACTGAGGGACTAACCTTGTGCTCTTTCTTAGAGGTTCGATCTTAACTACGATGTTTAGAATTGTTTTGATTTTATAAATTTGATTTAATAAATTTCATCTAGTTTTTCAGTCTTATGGAACGAAAGTATAAATAGTGGAAGATCACGTTGTACCACTTTCGTTTCACCCTCTTTTGTCTGTTTCTCTCTTTTGACGATGTTCATAGCATCCAAGATTTTGAAGTTGCGCTCTTTTAGATCACTATTATTTTCAAATCTGGCAATGACGGCGAAAATACAATCACAACCGGATGACCATGGCAGCCATCTTTTCTTTCTGCCAAAATATTAATGCATGTGCAACATGCATTTTTCTCATTCATTCTAGAACCTCGTACATATGTATAGCTAAGTCTAAATCTATCTTATATTTATAGAACTAAAGGTAAAATTAATAAAAGAAAAAGAAAGAAACTAAACGTATGTTATTAAAAATGTTGCTATGAAATAAAGTTTATAAATTAAAACATGCAACCTTATAATTTATAGGAAATAAAAGTCGGTTGAAAAGAAGATTAATTTGTCTTTAATTAAACTGGCTAGTTTTCGTGAGGAATTAACATTCTTTTATTTCGTTTATAAAAACGATCATAAACCCTAAACTTGGCGATCCATCGGAGAAGATTTCACCAATATCTACCAACTGGACTTCACCATCGGCGTACACCGCATATATTGAGTTCAAGAACGAGCCAAGTGCACCATCGACAAAGAAGACAACGTAAATCATCATCATCTCTCGTCAATTCAGAGCACCAGTGCAGAGTCGAAGCCATCGAAGAGTCAAGTGTCTACATTGTCAGCTGATGTTTAAACCACCGCATTCGCCGAAGGAACCCAGGTAAGTCAAAGCCAGTAGTTAGTGTTATTCTCTCTCTGCCTCTGTGTTACGCCATAACCCTCGCGTTTGATATGCCAAACAATTGTAAAGCCTGTAAAGATGAAGATGACGATGAGATGGTCCAATGTGATACGTGCGACGATTGGTACCATTATGTATGCGTAGGCGTCAATAACGAAATCGAGGACCACGATTGGAACTGCATCAAATGTCGTACACAATCAATGGAAAAAGCTCAAAGCGATGCAGCGTGATTAAGAGTATATAGAAAAAGAGTATGCATTGATGAGGGAATTTGAGATCGATGCCGATGATAAGACACTACAACAAAGTTCTTCAATACAAATTCAATCAAATGAAAGTAATTCTCGGGATACATGTGGATGGAACAGCACATTTTACTACAAAGCAAGTGACCAGCCTCTTGTGTCAACCATGCAGCATAATAGTGGTTCAACACAAACAATAGCTGCAAATCCTAAGCCAAACACGGAGGCACCTTTCGGCGAAAGACCTACAGCAAATCAATTCAACTTTAGCAAATCGAATAAAACGCTAATACCGAATAAGCAGCAAATGGCAGCCAGACAGCTTATGGCGAAGGAGCATATAACATTTAGCGGACGCATCGAGGAGTGGCCTAGGTTTATCAGCTGGTTTAACAGTACCACAGTATCGTGTGGTTATACGAACACCGATAATCTACGACGATTACAGCATTGTTTGAAGGATGATGCGCTAAGAACAGTTATGTCAGACTTTTTATGCCAGAACAAGTTCCAGCCGCAATGAAGTCACTCCAGATGCTTTATGGCCGCCCCGAAGCTATAATAGATAGCCTCATTGATCAAATAAGAAAAGAACCACCACCTCGGATCGAAAGGCTGCAAACACTTATACGATTTTCTCTAGCGGTACAAAATGCGTGTGCTGTAATGATGGGTAGTGGTCTTAACGATCATTTATCAAATCCATCACTTCTTCGTGAGCTAACTGAAAGGTTGCCTCCTCAAATTCGTCTCCACTGGGGAAACTTTCGTAAAGGCTTATGCGCTGTTAACCTTTTAACCTTTAGCGAATAGTTAGAAGACGTTGCTCAATCGGCATCAGAAGTTACACCATTGAACAGCCTCAATTCAAACAGTACTGAACAGCACTCTCAAAAATCTTCACTGAATGTGCATCAAGCCTCAGGAGGACAACAGCAATTGACATATTCGCATCTGACCCAGCCACAACAGTTACATTCAACACCGCTACAGTCACAGGCGACCCAATTTAAGAAATGCCCAGTATGTGAACTAACAAATTGTGATGTACTTGAGCAATGCCAGAAGTTTTTGAATATGAGCCTGAATGAAAAATGGAATGCGATAAATCGGTTTTCAATTTGCAGAACTTGCCTTCGAAGACATGGAAAAAACCGATGCCGTCTTTTAAAAGAATGCGGTGTTAATGGGTGTACTTACAAAAACCACAGGCTCCTCCATAAAGTACGTGACATCTAAACAGTAAATAGCTCAGCCAGAATGAATTGTTATCACAGAATGGAAAAATCCTGTATCTTATTTCGAATCGTCCCGGTGACGTTATATTCCGATAGAAATAAGATAAATACTTATGCCTTTCTCGATGATGGCTCATCTATTTCCCTAAACTTGGCGATCCATCGGAGAAGATTTCACCAATATCTACCAACTGGACTTCACCATCGGCGTACACCGCATATATTGAGTTCAAGAACGAGCCAAGTGCACCATCGACAAAGAAGACAACGTAAATCATCATCATCTCTCGTCAATTCAGAGCACCAGTGCAGAGTCGAAGCCATCGAAGAGTCAAGTGTCTACATTGTCAGCTGATGTTTAAACCACCGCATTCGCCGAAGGAACCCAGGTAAGTCAAAGCCAGTAGTTAGTGTTATTCTCTCTCTGCCTCTGTGTTACGCCATAACCCTCGCGTTTGATATGCCAAACAATTGTAAAGCCTGTAAAGATGAAGATGACGATGAGATGGTCCAATGTGATACGTGCGACGATTGGTACCATTATGTATGCGTAGGCGTCAATAACGAAATCGAGGACCACGATTGGAACTGCATCAAATGTCGTACACAATCAATGGAAAAAGCTCAAAGCGATGCAGCGTGATAAAGAGTATATAGAAAAAGAGTATGCATTGATGAGGGAATTTGAGATCGATGCCGATGATAAGACACTACAACAAAGTTCTTCAATACAAATTCAATCAAATGAAAGTAATTCTCGGGATACATGTGGATGGAACAGCACATTTTACTACAAAGCAAGTGACCAGCCTCTTGTGTCAACCATGCAGCATAATAGTGGTTCAACACAAACAATAGCTGCAAATCCTAAGCCAAACACGGAGGCACCTTTCGGCGAAAGACCTACAGCAAATCAATTCAACTTTAGCAAATCGAATAAAACGCTAATACCGAATAAGCAGCAAATGGCAGCCAGACAGCTTATGGCGAAGGAGCATATAACATTTAGCGGACGCATCGAGGAGTGGCCTAGGTTTATCAGCTGGTTTAACAGTACCACAGTATCGTGTGGTTATACGAACACCGATAATCTACGACGATTACAGCATTGTTTGAAGGATGATGCGCTAAGAACAGTTATGTCAGACTTTTTATGCCAGAACAAGTTCCAGCCGCAATGAAGTCACTCCAGATGCTTTATGGCCGCCCCGAAGCTATAATAGATAGCCTCATTGATCAAATAAGAAAAGAACCACCACCTCGGATCGAAAGGCTGCAAACACTTATACGATTTTCTCTAGCGGTACAAAATGCGTGTGCTGTAATGATGGGTAGTGGTCTTAACGATCATTTATCAAATCCATCACTTCTTCGTGAGCTAACTGAAAGGTTGCCTCCTCAAATTCGTCTCCACTGGGGAAACTTTCGTAAAGGCTTATGCGCTGTTAACCTTTTAACCTTTAGCGAATAGTTAGAAGACGTTGCTCAATCGGCATCAGAAGTTACACCATTGAACAGCCTCAATTCAAACAGTACTGAACAGCACTCTCAAAAATCTTCACTGAATGTGCATCAAGCCTCAGGAGGACAACAGCAATTGACATATTCGCATCTGACCCAGCCACAACAGTTACATTCAACACCGCTACAGTCACAGGCGACCCAATTTAAGAAATGCCCAGTATGTGAACTAACAAATTGTGATGTACTTGAGCAATGCCAGAAGTTTTTGAATATGAGCCTGAATGAAAAATGGAATGCGATAAATCGGTTTTCAATTTGCAGAACTTGCCTTCGAAGACATGGAAAAAACCGATGCCGTCTTTTAAAAGAATGCGGTGTTAATGGGTGTACTTACAAAAACCACAGGCTCCTCCATAAAGTACGTGACATCTAAACAGTAAATAGCTCAGCCAGAATGAATTGTTATCACAGAATGGAAAAATCCTGTATCTTATTTCGAATCGTCCCGGTGACGTTATATTCCGATAGAAATAAGATAAATACTTATGCCTTTCTCGATGATGGCTCATCTATTTCCCTAAACTTGGCGATCCATCGGAGAAGATTTCACCAATATCTACCAACTGGACTTCACCATCGGCGTACACCGCATATATTGAGTTCAAGAACGAGCCAAGTGCACCATCGACAAAGAAGACAACGTAAATCATCATCATCTCTCGTCAATTCAGAGCACCAGTGCAGAGTCGAAGCCATCGAAGAGTCAAGTGTCTACATTGTCAGCTGATGTTTAAACCACCGCATTCGCCGAAGGAACCCAGGTAAGTCAAAGCCAGTAGTTAGTGTTATTCTCTCTCTGCCTCTGTGTTACGCCATAACCCTCGCGTTTGATATGCCAAACAATTGTAAAGCCTGTTAAGATGAAGATGACGATGAGATGGTCCAATGTGATACGTGCGACGATTGGTACCATTATGTATGCGTAGGCGTCAATAACGAAATCGAGGACCACGATTGGAACTGCATCAAATGTCGTACACAATCAATGGAAAAAGCTCAAAGCGATGCAGCGTGATAAAGAGTATATAGAAAAAGAGTATGCATTGATGAGGGAATTTGAGATCGATGCCGATGATAAGACACTACAACAAAGTTCTTCAATACAAATTCAATCAAACGAAAGTAATTCTCGGGATACATGTGGATGGAACAGCACATTTTACTACAAAGCAAGTGACCAGCCTCTTGTGTCAACCATGCAGCATAATAGTGGTTCAACACAAACAATAGCTGCAAATCCTAAGCCAAACACGGAGGCACCTTTCGGCGAAAGACCTACAGCAAATCAATTCAACTTTAGCAAATCGAATAAAACGCTAATACCGAATAAGCAGCAAATGGCAGCCAGACAGCTTATGGCGAAGGAGCATATAACATTTAGCGGACGCATCGAGGAGTGGCCTAGGTTTATCAGCTGGTTTAACAGTACCACAGTATCGTGTGGTTATACGAACACCGATAATCTACGACGATTACAGCATTGTTTGAAGGATGATGCGCTAAGAACAGTTATGTCAGACTTTTTATGCCAGAACAAGTTCCAGCCGCAATGAAGTCACTCCAGATGCTTTATGGCCGCCCCGAAGCTATAATAGATAGCCTCATTGATCAAATAAGAAAAGAACCACCACCTCGGATCGAAAGGCTGCAAACACTTATACGATTTTCTCTAGCGGTACAAAATGCGTGTGCTGTAATGATGGGTAGTGGTCTTAACGATCATTAATCAAATCCATCACTTCTTCGTGAGCTAACTGAAAGGTTGCCTCCTCAAATTCGTCTCCACTGGGGAAACTTTCGTAAAGGCTTATGCGCTGTTAACCTTTTAACCTTTAGCGAATAGTTAGAAGACGTTGCTCAATCGGTATCAGAAGTTACACCATTGAACAGCCTCAATTCAAACAGTACTGAACAGCACTCTCAAAAATCTTCACTGAATGTGCATCAAGCCTCAGGAGGACAACAGCAATTGACATATTCGCATCTGACCCAGCCACAACAGTTACATTCAACACCGCTACAGTCACAGGCGACCCAATTTAAGAAATGCCCAGTATGTGAACTAACAAATTGTGATGTACTTGAGCAATGCCAGAAGTTTTTGAATATGAGCCTGAATGAAAAATGGAATGCGATAAATCGGTTTTCAATTTGCAGAACTTGCCTTCGAAGACATGGAAAAAACCGATGCCGTCTTTTAAAAGAATGCGGTGTTAATGGGTGTACTTACAAAAACCACAGGCTCCTCCATAAAGTACGTGACATCCAAACAGTAAATAGCTCAGCCAGAATGAATTGTTATCACAGAATGGAAAAATCCTGTATCTTATTTCGAATCGTCCCGGTGACGTTATATACCGATAGAAATAAGATAAATACTTATGCCTTTCTCGATGATGGCTCATCTATTTCTTTAATAGATGAAGAGCTAGCAACACAATTGGGTGCATCAGGAGAACTTCAACCACTATGTCTTAAGTGGACAGCCAATACACATCGCACGGAAAGCAGCTCTAGAGTCATAAACGTTCAAATCTCCTCAATATCATCAAACAAAAAATATAATGTGTCGAACTTACATACAGTGAAGTCTCTGGATCTACCCAAGCATCAAAGCGGAAGAATTATTTGAACGACACAGCCATTTGAGAGGTGTTCCCATCCAGACGTATTCCAACGCAAAGCCACAAATCCTTTTAGGCCTAGACCAATGGCAGCTTAGTATCCCATTACGGTCTCACGAAGGAAAGCCAAACGAACCGGTTGCATCGAAAACACGGTTGGGATGGACTTTATACGGGCCTTGTGAACATCATGCGAGAACAAACGAGCAAACACAACAGAAACATTTAAATTTCCACAACTGCGACTGCCATGAATTAGAAGAAGAAAACTGAGTGCACAGTTCAAGGAATTCATTGCTATGGATTCAGAAGCAACCACAAGCAAAAAAATTCTACGTTCTTCTAATGATGAAAAGGCTATATCGATTATAGAAAACAACATGAGTAGAAGACCAGAGGCAAACAATTTTGTAGTTCCTTTGTTGTGGAAAGGAAAATTTACAGAAGTACCTAACAGTCGTCCAATGGCCGAGCGAAGACTGATACATCTAGAGAAAAAACTGAAAAATAGTCCAAACCTGAGCATGAACATGAACAAGCAAATCGAAAAGTATATGCGAAAGCAATACGCACGGAAATTAAGTAAAGACGAACTAAAAGTACATTCATTTACCAATTTTCCCAGTGACAAATCACAACAAACCAGATAAGGTGAGAACAGTGTGGGATGCAGCCGCCTCTGTTAATGGAGTTTCTCTTAACTCAATGCTGCTATCCGGTCCGGATATTGTACCTTCTCTTTTATCAGTACTGTTGCGTTTCAGGGAACGCAAGATAGCGATATGTGCGGATATAAAAGAAATGTTCCACCAGGTATGGATACAACGCTCGGATCAGAATGCCCAACGATTTTTGTGGCGAAACAAAGACACGAAAGAAATTGAAGAATTTGTGATGCAGGTGATGACCTTTGGATCAACCTGCTCTCCCTTTTTGCGCGCAATTTGCAAAAAATACGAATGCCAGGACTTATATTAAAGAATTCCCGAGAGCCGTTAAAGCGATTATTGAAAACCACTACGTCGATGATTATTTAGATAGCGTTAACACAGAAGATGAAGCTATAAAACTCGCACAAAACGTAACCTTTATTCATAGACAGGCTGGCTTTGAGATTCGAAACTTTTTATCGAATTCTGAAAAGGTTCTATATAATCTTGGAGAATTATCTACCCAGGACAAAAAGAAAATAAGTAACTGGCATCCTTTGTCGAGTGCTGAAAAAATCTTTGGCATGTGGTGGTCTCCTCTGGCTGATACTTTCTCGTTTACCGTTAGAGCTCACACGGTAAAAAACGAAGTACTGGATGAAAATGGTTGGCCAACAAAAAGAGAAGTTCTAAAGGTCTTAATGTCAGTCTTCGATCCGCTAGGCTTAATTGCAAACTTCTTAGTTCTTTTGAAAAATTTGCTTCAGGAAGTGTGGGTTTCTGCGGTTGCATGGGATGTACGGATTCAACCACAACACTACGACAAATGGTGTAAATGGAAAAGCCTTATTACAGGAATAAAAAACATTGCTATTGAGAGACCATACATGAAGAAGTTAGCATTGAACGTAACCCTTCCAGCGCAGATGCACGTGTTTGTCGATGCAAGCGAAGCAGCCTACGCGGCTGTTGTGTATTTTAGGTTTACGGATGGACAACAAATTGAAATTAGCACCGCTGAAAATCATGTTGATTCCCAGACTGGAGCTAGAAGCCGCAGTTCTGGGAGTGAGGCTGGCCAAAAATATAATTGCCAGTAAAGGAAAGATATTTCTGGTCAGACTCGAAAACAGTTTTGAACAGGATAAACTCCGATCATAGGAAGTATAAACAATTCGTTGCATTCCGTGTAGGAGAAATTTTAGAAGAAACAGAAACCAAGAACTGGAGATGGATCCCGAGCAAGAGCAACGTTGCGAATGAAGCCACTAAATGGAGGTGTAACCTAGAGTTTAGCTCAAACAGTCGATGGTACCAAGGACCAAGTTTTTTGTACGATCCCATTGACCAATGGCCAGGTGAATTCATGGATAGGGAGGTAACGACCGACAGAAGAAATTAGACACGTATACATGCATCAAAGCGCACTTCACGAAAAAATTATCGAAATCACACGATTTAGCAAATGGGAACGAATACTTCGAATAATGGGACAGATCTTTCGCTACGAAAGAAAACTGGTAAGCGAAAAGAAGAAGGAATATTCCGCACCGTGTTTGATTTTGCTTGATCTCGTTAAAGCGGAAAACTATTTATTTAGAATTTGTCAAGGCGAATCCTTTTCCGAGGAAATAGCAGTTTTGAAGTCAAATGGTATTGAAGGTTCAAAGGCACAAGTCGACAGGACAAGTTCAATCTACAAACTTTCACCTTATCTCGATGAAAGCTCGGTAATGAGAGTAAAAGGACGAATCGATGCAGCTTACGGAGTACCACTCAATACAAAAAGGCCGATTATATTGCCAAACGAACATTATATTACCGAACTTATTGTCAAATCCTGCCATGAACGATACTGCCACCAAAATGACGAAACTGTAATTAATGAACTACGGCAAAAGTACTTTATTCCAAGACTTCGTTCCCTGCTACCAAAAATAAAAAAGACAAAATGCCAGCTATGTAAAAACCTGATGTGTTTTCTTCAACCACCAATAATGGGAGATCTACCACCGGCAAGATTGCAGCCGTTCACCAGGCCTTTTTCCTTTATTGAAATGGCCCACTATTCGTGACGGTGGGAAGGCGCTCCGAAAAACGATGGGGTGTCCTCATCACATGCATGACAGTTCGGGCGGTCCATATTGAAGTGGCCCATTCGTTATCTACGGACTCCTGTATAATGGCACTTAAACGGTTTATTTATCGCCGAGGTTGGCCTTTGGAAATCCATAGCGACAATGGAACCAACTTTCGTGGGGCGAGTAATGAATTGAAGGAGGCAATGCAGCAAATTGATGTGAATAAATTGGCAAACAATTTCGTAGGACCAAACTTTAAGTGGAACTTTATTCCACCATCTTCACCTCACATGGGAGGCAGTTGGGAGAGGTTAGTAAGGTCGGTTAAGAGAACACTAAGCTTTATAACCCCTACAAGAAATCCTTCCGATGAACTCTTATTAACAATGCTAGCAGAGGTAGAGAGTGTTATTAATACTAGGCCTTTGACTTACGTTCCTTTAGATAACGCAAATGAAGAAGCTTTGACGCCCAACCATTTACTGTTGGGCTCGTCTAATGGTGAAAAACCACTCGGATCATCAATCGATGATGGTGTACTATTGAAAAGAAACTGGTTGATCAGCAGTCAGCTTGCAAATCGATTTTGGCGCCGATGGGTCACTGAGTACCTGCCAGATCTAACGAGGCGCACAAAATGGTTCGCTCTAACCAAACCGATTCGAGAAGGAGACATAGTTATTATAGTAGATCCTAACAATCCCCGAAACAGTTGGCCTAAAGGCACTATTCTAAAAACCCTACCTGGTAGAGACAGCCAAATAAGAAGCGCAGTGGTGAAGACATCAACTGGAGTATACACTAGACCTACAGCAAAACTTGCCGTACTGGACGTTGGTCGATTTGACGGTGATGGAAAGCCAGTTTCAGAAACCGCCTTACCAGGGGGGAGTATTGTCAAATCTGGCAATGACGGCGAAAATACAATCACAACCGGATGACCATGGCAGCCATCTTTTCTTTCTGCCAAAATATTAATGCATGTGCAACATGCATTTTTTCATTCATTCTAGAACCTCGTACATACGTAAAGCTTAGTCTAAATCTATCTTATATTTATAGAACTAAAGGTAAAATTAATAAAAGAAAAAGAAAGAAACTAAACGTAAGTTATTAAAAATGTTACTATGAAATAAAGTTTATAAATTAAAACATGCAAAAGAAAATTAATTTGTCTTTAATTAAACTGGCTAGTTTTCGTGAGGAATTAACAACTAATGATATCGTCTTTCGAACATGATGCGTGCAAACCTCTCGCCACAACACGTAAAGGTCTTTCTGACTTATTTTCATAGGTATATCACTCTACTTTTTCTTCGTTTAGTTTTTGCGACAAAAGACGATAACTTTCGGGGTCTTTCACACATACTTTCCATTTGTTGTTATTGAGCGAAATAACTTTAAAAGCTGATGGTAGTAATGCCTTTAATATGGTTTGCAACTTGTTATACTCCGCAATACCGATAACATTTTCAGGTTTTTCTTTTATTGCCCCTTACCCGCAAGGGGAACTGAACCGTGAACTTGAACTCTAATGTCCACTCATCCCACTCGCACAAGGTTGGTTAGTACAAATTTTCTTTCTTCCGTGTTTTTTTTTTTCAATAGTCTTATGTATAAGTTTGGTTGGATCTTGAATTACAAATTGAAGCTGAAGCAAAAGATCGCAGAGAACAAATAAAAAATTCACAGAAACTAATGGAGGACCTTACTGGGAAATTTTTTGACACCTTGAGAGGCTAAATCAAGCTGTAAATTCCACCGGTAATTTCTTCGGTAAGAACCACTGCGGCTCCGCTTCAATCAGCAAATTTGACATCGGGGATGTTGAGAACCAAATTAATGAACTTCTTAAGGAACAAGTTTTAAACAATGGTGAGACACAATTGGATCAAGGTGCTTTTCATCTCCTCGTGGAGAAAGTGATTTCTTGACGTTTCTCAATCATACAGACTTGCGAATGTGTTGTAAACGTCTGGCATTTAAAACTACAATCCCTCAAATGACTAGTACAAATGAAAAAGTAATTATCGAAAACCACCAAATCTATAAGCTGTAGAATTTTTCGATTCAAACGCACAAGCAAGAAACTACGAACTGCGACAAATTTTTTTGTTCTCTTGTAATATTTTATTTATTTTTATTTTATATTATTTGAAGCGGCCAAATCTATTGAAAATCATCTATCTGAAATATCTAGACATACTAGAAAACAAAATGAAACTGAAAAGGAGAAAGTTAATATTTGGCGTGTTTTGTTATCATCAGGATCTGATGGCTATTATTATGTCGAACAACCAGGCAAACAGCTTTTGTTTTCATTTTTTCATCGTTCTCGGAAAAATAACAACAGATTAAAAAGTGCTTGATTAGACCTTTAGACCGAGAGCCCACAGCAGATTTTGGGTGTGAACGATAGCAAACAAAGAAGTATAGGCGTCGAAAGCTTCATTAAAGGCTATTAAGAAAATCAAAGTCTTGCAGTCCACAACTGGGGCCTTTGCTAGTAACAGTGCATCGAAAAAAAAATATGAATGCAACTTCGAGGATAATCGTGTTAGCCGAAATTGGTTCTTACTCCTCCCTAGATAAGCTCCTCGGATCACATATCACGGAATCTGAGACCATTTTCTTTATGTATGCTTTCAGTATGAGAATTATTACATGAATTTTACAATTGAATGGAGAATCTTGTCCCACCAAATCATTCCGCCTCCGCCAAATTGACATTGGACGCTCATCAGTGAGATCTTATTAGACTGACCTAATATGAAAAGCTCAAATTCAAGAACGATTTTTCGGCACAAACCAATAAATATATGTCTTAAAATACTATTATAGATTGCTTAAAAGCATTCTGAGATGTTTAAAAAAAAAAACGGGTGTCTCACTTGTCACAGGTGACTGCAGTGACAATTGCAGTGAAGAACGTATGTACATTTCCCGTATTCAAAAACTGAGAAATTATAACACTCCAGGATAAGGGTAGAACAATCGAACAGCTAAGCACGTCCCTTATTTTGGCCAAAATCAAATAATTTTGATACCTATGTATTTAAATTTGCATTTTATTTAATTAAAAATGGGCAATACTAATGCGAATTGCATTTTAAAAATTGAAAGAACAATCCATTTGAGCTACAAAATTAATGTATGCATACAAAATAAGTATAGGTATAAAAAGCTACAATTTTGTGCAGTAAAAGAATCATAATTTTCTTATTTTCGTTCGATAACTTCATTCTTGTTTAGCAGAAACTTAAATATGCAGAAACTTTAGAGCTGCAAAATCGGGGTGTGCGCAGCAAGCATTTATATTATATTTTAGATTTTCACCGCGAACTTCAGACTTATTTTAGTGGAAACTTTAATACATAATAAGAAAATTCACGGGAAATTATATGGCTTGCGCAAAAAATAAGCATTTAGTAAGCTACAAATTCAGATAACAAATATATTTTATTCTGCCAAAAAGTGTCCACCAAAACAAAGGTCGTCAGTTAAGCCATCTCTTTAAATCATTGATTCTGACTAAGCAGAATCGGTCAATTATAAAGTGCTATTGATGAATGTTTCAACTAATTTTTGTGCCGTCAAAAATACTAAATTCTGTTTGTTATTTTATGACTTTTTGATGGGGCGCCAAATCTTATTGGCCCGGGCGCCAAATCTTTAAATACGCCACTGAGTATTGGTAACTATCACTTCAAAGGAATCGAAGTGCACAAGCCATTTTTATAAGAGGTGGGATCGCACGGTTAGATGTTGATTTGAATGAATCGTGTATTTCTTGGAGTACATACATATGCTTGTACATAAATGCATTATTGCTGAGTCGACTTAAAATGACTTCAGGAACCTATGAGGTTTGTTCCTTTAATTCTTCGCACTGATTCGAACTAAATGTCAAATTTTGACAAGTGGGGATAAATTCTCTTAGAAAAGAGAAAAACTGTCAAAATGTATGGAACGGCTTGGGCACTAATTTCAACTAATTCGGACTAAACGTCAAACGACATACTCGGCTAGCTATCAATCAACATTTTCAAGAATAACAACAACTCAAGAAAATAAAAGTTAGTAAAAACAAAAGGTATATCAAGTTTATTAAAATAAAAACAAAACATATTCTTAAACTATGTACCTTAGTTCGAATCAAAGATTTGTGATTTTTAAATGGAGTTGTAATATGATTCATCAAAACCCCAAGGCGTGGATAGTAATCAAACAAACGAATTTCTGAACTAAAAAAAAGCACCTCAAACCAAAATGGAGTCTTGTTTCATATCTTTTACACTTCAACTATGCCATACCCTTCATTTTTCATAATTATGCTGCATTCATCCAGTTGCTTCTCTTTCTCTAATTTAAGCAAAAATTCACTGGTTTTTTGCTTATGCTTTGGTCACGATGTGTGACGTCATAATCATCTATGATTTTGTCCGGTTATAGCAAAAAAATAAAGTAATCTGATTGCTCCTTTAAAACCAATCGTTTGATTAATCAATTACTATTATTAATTATAGATTCACGTTAAAAAGATAAAAATAATAAAGTTGGTAAAAAAAGATTGTGACGTCACAAAGCCCCAAGATAGTGAATTGGGTGTATAAAATGAGCATATTTACCTTAGCTCTGTTTTTTGGTGCATGTTAAATACAACAACAATCTGGTATAGCTCTGATTTGTTATTGTATTTAACATGCTTCTTTTTTGTAAGCGAATATAAAAATGCCCAAAAAACACGGCTTTTTATTTCAGTTTTTGTTTGTCGTGGAATGATCGAAATCAACCTTTGATCACTCGCTAAAAAAGTCTTCAAAATCGCTAATAAAAACACCTCTAAAATAAAACACGTCTAAAACCTTCAATTAAACATTTCCAGTGTTTATTCTGAGTTTAACCTCCTTTTAACCTTCATAAAGGGTTGACATTACATTTATGAATGGTATAATTCTTGGGGAAGTGCTTCGAATGTGTCGTAGGGGTTGCGTGCAGGCCCAATTAGTAGACGGGTATTTAGACAGCGTTCAACTGTTTTGTTAAGTGAAATCATTTTATGAATATTATTTAATTATTTAAAAGAAAAACAAAATTAAAAAATATACACACTTATTAAAACAAAAATAAAAATAAAGGTTGCACTTGAACAACCCTTAGTAAAGGTTTTTTTTTTAGATTTGAATGCAACAGACATCTAAATTACGTCAACTTGGTATATTTGACAGCTAGTACAAAACAGCCACCAGAAATTTCTCGGACCAAATTTGTGTAAGGAGGAGAAATTTTTTACTCTCTCGTGGGCGCTCTCTTTGGTCGGAAATAGTACAAATTTTCAAGTGTGGACCGGGATCGCACTAAATCTGGCGGTTTCAAACTGTTTGAAAGTCAGCAAGGAACAAGCCTATGGTTTCTCTCTGCAGTGACTCTTAGTATATGTAGGTAGTGCGCTGAACTCTCGTGGGGTTCGAGCGAGCTAGCAAAACGAAGCGAAAACCAAGGCATCCAAATTTTGTCATGTGGGGAAAAATGGGCAAAAAATGGTCCGCTCGGCGCGATACATATTAAATATTTTACTGCATACTTACTTCACTGCGTCAAATGGACGTAAACATACACATTTCCTTAAAACTGAGGTACTCAATTTCAAGAAGTTTTGGTTACATTATACCATACTATGATAGTCACAAATAGGTAACAACGACCAAACGAGTTTATTCTCTTGCATAGGTCATAATAGTGTTATCGTTAGCACAATTGTGTATTCCCCATTTGGTATCAACTAGTTGATAAAAAGGTAACAAATCGAGTTTTGTATTCATAAGTACACTTTGACTGTGTCGTTCAAATGCTGATTTGTCGTCACAGCGTGGTAACATTTTGCAACGAATTCTACTTGGGCAGAGAGGCGGAGCGGAGCGGACGCTGAGCAGACGCCGAGCGGAGGCGGAGCGGATGCGGAGCGGACACCGAGCAGAGGCGGAGCGGAAACCAAGCGGAGGCAGAGCGGACGCTGAGTGGATGCCAAGCGGAGGTGGAGCGGAGGCTGAGCGAACGCTGAGCGGACGCTGAGCAGAGGCGGAAAAGAAGCTGAGCGGACGCGATCGGACGCCGAGCGGAGGTGGAGCGGACGCCGAGCGGAGGTTGAGCGGAGGAGGAGAAGAGGCGGAGTGGAGGCGGTGCGGAGGCTGAGCGGAGGCGGAGCGGAGGCTGAGTGGAGGCAGAGCGGATGCCGAGCGGAGGCGGAGCTGACGCTGAGCGGACGCCGAGCGGTAGCTGAGCGTAGGCGGAGCGGACGCTGAATGGACGCCGAGCGGAGGCAGAGCGGACGCTGAGCGGACGCTAAGCAAAGGCGGAGCGGGCGCCGAGCGGAGGCGGAAAGGACGCCGAGCGGAGGCTGAGCGGAGGCGGAGCGGACACCGAGCGGAGGAGGAGTGGAGGCGGAGCAGAGGCGGTGCGGAGGCTGAGCGGAGGCGGAGCAGACGCCGAGCAGACACCGAGCGGAGGCGGAGCGGACGCCGAGCGTAGGCGGAGTGGATGCTGAGCAGAGACGGAGCGGACGCTGAACGGACGCCAAGCGGAGGCTGAACGGAGGCGGGGCGGAGGCTGAGCGGAGGCAGAGCGGACGCCGAGCAAAAGCGGAACGGACGCTGAGCGGAGGCTGAGTGGAGGCAGAGCGGACGCCGAGCGGAGGCGGGAGGGAGGCAGAACGGACGCTGAGCAGACGCCGATCGGAGGTGGAGCGGAGGCGGAGTGGACGCCGAGCGGAGGCGGAGTGGACAGCGAGCGGAGGTGGAGCGTACGCCGAGCGGAGGCTGAGCAGACGCCGAGCAGAGGCGTAGCGGAGGCTGAGCGGAGGCGGAGCGGAGTGGAGGTGGAGCGGACGCCGAGCGGAGGCGGAGCGGAGGCTAAGCGAACGCTGAACGGACGCTGAGCAGAGGACCGGAAGCTGAGCAGAGGCGGACCGGAAGCTGAGCGGACGCGATCGGACGCCGAGTGGAGGAGGAGCGGACGCCGAGCGGAGGCTGAGCGGAGGCGGAGCGGACGCCGAGCGGAGGAGGAGTGGAGGCGGAGCGGAGGCGGTGCGGAGGCTGAGCGGAGGCGGAACAGACGCCGAGCGGATACCGAGTGGAGGCAGAGCGGACGCCGAGCGTAGGCGGAGTGGATGCTGAGCAGAGACGGAGGCGGAGTGGATTCTGAGCAGAGGCGGAGCAGACGCCAAGCGGACGCCAAGCGGAGGTGGAGCGGAGGCGGAGCGGAAGCTGAGCGGAGGCGGAGCGGAGGCCTAGCGGAAGCGGAGCGGACGCCGAGCGGAGGCAGAACGGACGCTGAGCGGAGGCTGAGTGGAGGCAGAGTGGAGGCAGAGCGGACGCCGAGCGGAGGCGGGGCGGAGATGGAGCGGACGCTGAGCAGACGCCGAGCGGAGGCGGAGCGGAGACAGAGGGGACGCAGAGCGGACGCCGAGCGGAGGCGGAGTGGACAGCGAGCGGAGGCCAAGCGGAGACGGAGGGGACGCAGAGCGGAGGCTGAACGGACGCCGAGCAGAGGCGTAGCGGAGGCTGAGCGGAAGCGGAGCGGAGTGGAGGTGGAGCGGACGCCGAGCAGAGGCGTAGCGGAGGCTGAGCGGAGGTGGAGCGAAATGGGGGGTGGAGCGGACGCCGAGCGGAGGCGGGGCGGAGATGGAGCGGACGCTGAGTGGACGCCGAGTGGAGGCGGAGCGGGGGCTGAGCGGACGCTGATCGGATGCTAAGTGGAGGCGGAGCGGACGCCAAGCGGAGGCGGAGCGGACACAGAGCGGAAGCTGAGCGGACGCCGAGCGGAGTTGAGGTGGAGCGGACGCTGAGCGGACGCCGAGCGGAGGTGGAGCGGACGCCAAGCGGAGGCAGAGCGGACGCTGAGTGGACGCCGAACGGCGGTGGAGCGGACGCCGAGCGGAAGTGGAGCGGAGGCTGAGTGGATGCAGAGCGGACGCAGAGCGGACGCCATGCGGAGGCGTAGTGGACGCTGAGCGGAGGCGGAGTGGACGCCGAGGCGAAGCGGACGCCGGAGGCGGAGCGGACGCCGAGCGGAGGCAGAGCGGACACCAACCGGAGGCGGAGCAGACGCCGAGCGGAGGCGGAGCGGAGGCCGAGCGGAGGTGGAGCGAACGCCAAGCGAGCGAACGCCGAGCAGAGGCTGAGGCGGAGCGGACGCCGAGCGGAGGCGTAGCGGAGGCGTAGCGGACGCTGAGCGGAGGCCAAGCGGAGTCGAAGCGGAGGTGGAGCGGAGGCTGAGCGGACGCAGAGTGGACGCTGAGCGGACGCAGAGCGGACGCCGAGCGGAGGCGGAGCGGACGCCGAGCGGAGGCCGAGCGGAGGTGGAGCAAACGCCAAGCGAGCGAACGCCGAGCAGAGGCTGAGGTGGAGCCGAGGCGGAGCGGATGCCGAGTGGAGGCGGAGGACGCTGAGCGGATGCCAAGCGGAGGCGGAGCGGAGGCTGAACGGAGGCGGAGCGGAGGCTGAGCGGACGCAGAGCGGACGCCGAGCGTAGGCGGAGCGGGGGCTGAGCGGACGCTGATCGGATGCTAAGTGGAGGCGGAGCGGACGCGGAGCGGAAGCTGAGCGGACGCCGAGCGGAGTGGAGGTGGAGCGGACGCTGAGCGGAGGCTGAGCGGACACCGAGCGGTGGCGGAGCGGACGCAGACCGGACGCCGTGCGGAGGCAGAGCGGACGCTGAGCGGAGGCGGAGCGGACGCCGAGCGGAGGCAGATCGGAGGCGGAGCGGAGGCTGAGCGGAGGCGGAGCGGACGCCGAGCGGAGGCAGAGCAGAGTGGAAGCTGAGCGTACGCCAAGCGGAGTGGAGGTGGAGTGGACGCTGAGCGGACGCCGAGCGGAGGCGGGGTGGAGGCGGAGCGGACGCTGAGCGGACGCCGAGTGGAGGCGGAGCGGAGGCCAAGCGGAGGCGGAGCGGACGCTGAGTGGACGCCGAGTCGAGGCGGAGCGGAGGCCAAGCGGAGGCGGAGCGGACGCTGAGTGGACCAGACGCCGAGTGGGGGCGGAGCGGAGTGGAGGTGGAGCGGACGCTGAGCGGACGCCGAGCGGAGATGGAGCGGACGCCAAGCGGAGGCAGAGCGGACGCTGAGTGGACGCCGAACGCTGAGCGGAGGCGGAGCGGACGCTGAGCCGACGCCGAGCGGAGGCGGAGCGGAGGCTGAGTGGAAGTGGAGCGGAAGCGGAGCGGACGCCGAGCGGAGGCAGAGCGGACACCAAGCGGAGGCCAAGCGGACGCTGAGCGGAGTGGAGGTGGAGCGGACGCTGAGCGGATGCCGAGCGGAGGTGGAGCGGACGCCAAGCGGAGGCGGAGCGGAGGCTGAGTGGAGGCGGAGCGGATGCCGAGCGGAGGCGGAGCGGAGCCTGAGTGGAGGCGGAGCGGAGGCGGAGCGGACGCTGAATGGACGCCGATCGGAGATGGAGCGGAGGCGGAGCGGACGCCGGAGGCCGAGCGGAGGCAGAGCGGATACCAAGTGGAGGCGGAGCAGACGCCAAGCGGAGGCTGAGTGGAGGCGGAGCGGATGCCGAGCGGAGGCGGAGCGGAGCCTGAGTGGAGGCGGAGCGGAGGCGGAGCGGACGCTGAATGGACGCCGATCGGAGATGGAGCGGAGGCGGAGCGGACGCCGGAGGCCGAGCGGAGGCAGAGCGGATACCAAGTGGAGGCGGAGCAGACGCCAAGCGGAGGCTGAGCGGAGGCGGAGCGGAGGTTGAGTGGAGGCGGAGCGGAGGCGGAGCGGAGGCGGAGCGGAGGCAGAGCGGACACCAAGCGGAGGCCGAGCGGACGCTGAGCGGAGTGGAGGTGGAGTGGACGCTGAGCGGACGCCGAGCGGAGGCGGGGTGGAGGCGGAGCGGACGCTGAGCGGACGCCGAGTGGAGGCGGAGCGGAGGCCAAGCGGAGGCGGAGCGGACGCTGAGTGGACGCCGAGTCGAGGCGGAGCGGAGGCCAAGCGGAGGCGGAGCGGACGCTGAGTGGACCAGACGCCGAGTGGGGGCGGAGCGGAGTGGAGGTGGAGCGGACGCTGAGCGGACGCCGAGCGGAGATGGAGCGGACGCCAAGCGGAGGCAGAGCGGACGCTGAGTGGACGCCGAACGCTGAGCGGAGGCGGAGCGGACGCTGAGCCGACGCCGAGCGGAGGCGGAGCGGAGGCTGAGTGGAAGTGGAGCGGAAGCGGAGCGGACGCCGAGCGGAGGCAGAGCGGACACCAAGCGGAGGCCAAGCGGACGCTGAGCGGAGTGGAGGTGGAGCGGACGCTGAGCGGATGCCGAGCGGAGGTGGAGCGGACGCCAAGCGGAGGCGGAGCGGAGGCTGAGTGGAGGCGGAGCGGATGCCGAGCGGAGGCGGAGCGGAGCCTGAGTGGAGGCGGAGCGGAGGCGGAGCGGACGCTGAATGGACGCCGATCGGAGATGGAGCGGAGGCGGAGCGGACGCCGGAGGCCGAGCGGAGGCAGAGCGGATACCAAGTGGAGGCGGAGCAGACGCCAAGCGGAGGCTGAGCGGAGGCGGAGCGGAGGTTGAGTGGAGGCGGAGCGGAGGCGGAGCGGAGGCGGAGCGGAGGCAGAGCGGACACCAAGCGGAGGCCGAGTGGACGCTGAGCGGAGTGGAGGTGGAGTGGACGCTGAGCGGATGCCGAGCGGAGGTGGAGCGGACGCCAAGCGGAGGCGGAGCGGACGCTGAGTGGACCAGACGCCGAGTGGAGGCGGAGCGGAGTGGAGGTGGAGCGGACGCTGAGCGGACGCCGAGCGGAGGTGGAGCGGACGCCAAGCGGAGGCAGAGCGGACGCTGAGTGGACGCCGAACGTTGAGCGGAGGCGGAGCGGACGCATAGCGGAGGCGGAGCGGACGCATAGCGGAGGCGGAGCGGACAGCGAGCGGAGGCGGAGCGGACGCCGAGCAGAGGCGTAGTGGAGGCTGAGTGGAGGCGCAGCGGAGTGGAGGTGGAGCGGACGATGAGCGGACGCCGAACGGAGGTGGAGCGGAGGTGGAGCGGACGCCGAGCGGAGGCAGACCGGACGCTGAGTGCACGCTGAACGGAGGTGGAGCGGACGCCGAGCGGAAGTGGAGCGGAGGCTGAGCGGATGCAGAGCGGACGCCGAGCGGTGGCGGAGCGGACGCCGTGCGGAGGCGGAGCGGACGCTGAGCGGAGGCGGAGCGGACGCCGAGCGGAGGCAGATCGGAGGCGGAGCGGACGCCGAGCGGAGGCAGAGCAGAGTGGAAGCTGAGCGTACGCCAAGCGGAGTGGAGGTGGAGTGCCAGTCGGAGGTGGAGCGGACGCCGAGCGGAGGCGGAGCGGAGGCTGAGTGGAGGCGGAGCGGACGCCGAGCGGAGGCAGAGCGGATACCAAGCGGAGGCGGAGCAGACGCCAAGCGGAGGCTGAGCGGAGGCGGAGCGGAGGTTGGAGCGGAGGCGGAGCAGGTGCGTAGCGGAGGCGGAGCGGATGCTGATCGGACGCCGAGTGGAGGCGGTGCGGATGCCGAGCAGAGGTGGAGCGGACGCTGAGCGGACGCCAAGCGGAATGGAGGTGGAGCGGACGCTGAGCTGAGCGGAGGCGGAGCGGAGGGGGACCAGAGGCGGAGCGGACGCCGAGCAGAGTTAGAGCGGACGCTGAGTGGACTCCGAACGGAGGTGGAGTGAACGCCGAGTGGTCGCTGAGCGGACGCCGAGTGGAGGCGGAGTGGACACCGAGCGGAGGCTGAGCGGAGGCGGAGCGGACGACGAGCGGAGGCGGAGCGGAGGCTGAGCGGACGCCGAGCAGAGGCGGAGCGGACGCCTAGCGGAGGCGGAGCGGAGGCTGAGCGGAGGCGGAGCGGAGGCTGAGCGGAAGCGGAGCGGACGCCGAGCAGAGGCGGAGGGGAGGCGGAGCGGAGGGGGACCAGAGGCGGAGCGGACGCCGAGCAGAGTTAGAGTGGACGCTGAGTGGACGCCGAACGGAGGTGGAGTGGACGCCGAGTGGTCGCTGAGCGGACGCCGAGCGGAGGCGGAGCGGGCGCCGAGCGGAAGCTGAGCGGACACCGAGGGGAGGCGGAGCGGGCGCTGAGCGGGCGCCGAGTGGAGACGGAGCGGTTGCTGAGCGAACGCCGAGCGGATGCGGAGCGAATAACCAAATCTTAATTTTTTTTTAAACAAATTCTTTTGATAGTTTAAAATTTACATTATTGGTTTCTCTTCTATTATTGCAAATATAATATCTTGTTTTATACATGTGCAAAAGCTGTAAGAATTTTTTTTTTCTTACAATATCTAACAAATGTACATAATGCTGTTTAAGGAAAGTGTGAAATACAACATGAAACATGAAATAATTCAATTGAATTATATTTGAAGAGTGAAATGAAATGAATTCAACTGAATATTTTTTTGATTGGATTGAATTTTGTATTAATAATTTTCAGATTTTAATAAAGAAACATCAATAATTAAATAAATAAAAAATAAAGCTCATGACTAAAATGATATAAATATTGGAAAAAATCATTTTGTCTCAAGCTCAAAGAAATGCTCCCTAGGCTGAGGGAGGCAACAGAAACACTGCATCTGTTGACCTCCAAGAACTCCTAAATAAGACTGGAGAAAGTATTGCAGACATTTCTGTAATACAACATGCCACGACTGCTACTTTAATCTGCAAGTGGGGCTTTAACGGAAGTTCTGGGCATAGTCAGTATAAACAAGTCTCTACTGATTCTGAAAACACAGACGAATTCCTTTTTCTGATAGCGTTATCCCTTTTGAAATTGCTGGAGGATAATACTGGTACTGAGCTATGGAAAAGTCTCTGTTGTTCTTCGATTGTATACCATTAAAATTTGTGTGTATGAAATAATGTTAACAACTTAATCAAGTTGAGGAGTCCAACATGAACGATCTTATGGGTCAGTTTAATTTAATTTTTAAAAGCTTCAAGCTTGGACAAAAATTGACATTGTATTAACTTAAATCATTTAATAAAAGTACAAAACACAAAATTCTGCTTGCTCTTGATTATGATAATCAGTTTCAGAAAAAGACTTAAGAAAAGATGCACCTGAAAAAGCTCATAACCAATAAGAAAATAGTCGTTGAGTTGATAGTCGAGCAAGAGGAGTCATTAGCAAAAACACAAAACAGAGCTATAGGGTTAAGAGTAGTGCACATGCAAATTAGAAAAGTAGAGTAGCTGCGAGCTATTTATTAAAACCTGTTCAGTAACGTGCATGCACTCAAAAAATAAGAGATAAAAAGCAGGAGTGAATTGAAGAAAATTATTTCAAATTTGAATTAACGAATGTTATTACCTTTTGATTATAATATTCCAGTCCATAAATAATTGAATACATTCAAGCAGAACTAAACAAACGCATTATAATGAATTGTTTAGTTTATATATCAGAGCGCTCAACTGAGCAGACGAATCTAAAATTTTTGTTTACTTAGTATTTGACAGCAAAACTGGGGAGATTCTCTGAGCCCTCAGAAATATAAACTGGACAATTAATTAATCATAACGTCTCTGTAACACTTTTTTATGTTGTTCTTAAGACTTCCATCTGGTTATTTTGTTTGTGAAATTTCATCCATTGTGGAGGCCCCTGTGTTGTGGAGGCCCGGGGCTGTAGCCCCGGCTGCCCTGCCTTAAATCCGGCACTGGCCCGCGGTACTTAATTTTGTGATGCGCAAACCCCCTGCGACTATAGCTTTCTTACCACATACAATTTATCCAAATCAGTCCAATACTTTTTGAGAAAATGGTACAATAAAAATTATTTAAGTCTATTTACATATAGATGATAGTTTGGTTGACATTGTTTATAAGCTCCGCAAAATTTCTTTAAATTTGGTGATAAAAAAGTATTTTTAAAGTGTTAACTTTATTTGAAAAGTTGTAAATTTCATCTCGCTTCTCGAAGGTGAGCTTAAATTTTGTTTAAAAAATTAAAACAACGAAAAATGAATGGCCTACAAAGAACACCACCAACAAAAAGCAACAACAATAAACCTACAAACAACAATAGAAACACAAACGTCACACAACCACCCACCAACCCTAACAATAGAAGCCCTAACTCTACGCAATCGCAAAAACGTCCGTGCACTGTTCTTTCGCCAGAGATGCACTCATCTACACAAGGTCCCAGTGCAGGTGCTATGCAAGTGATCGATGTCAAAACTCTCGCGTGCTCACTAGCAACTTTACTTGACGAGCGCATGAAGAACTTGGCATCAAAAACCGATTTAATTGAAGTTAAGACTAAAATGGAATGCCTGGAACGTAGCAATGAACTGCTTCAAACCAAGCTACTGCACGTAGAGAATAAATGCCAGGTTCTGGAACGGCAAATAGATTTTCTCGAAAGGAAAAGCAACTAGAATAATTTGGTACTGCACATAACGGCAATGGAAAATGACCAACAGATGATGGAGAAAGCCAAAAACAATAATTGAATATGAAGAAAATTTGAAAAGAAATTCTTCTGTTTAAGTGGAGTGACCGAATATATAATTCAAAGTTAAAAGTTGAGCTCACTTGAACTTTTAACTTTGAAAGCCAAAAACGTTTGCTTGGACTTTCTAGAACAAGGTAACCCGGCAATAATACGAAAAACAAAAGTCATTCGTTCCAGGAACAACAGATTAGCTAATGTCATCGTAGAATTGAGAGATACTGGCATTTCTATCCACCGAGATTATACAAGAGCTGCGCGAGAAAAACGGCGAATCCTTATCATTGTATATAAATTCTATAGTATTCTCATGAAGAAAAAAAGCTCGTGGCCATCTATGCGTCCAAATGTAAAACTAATTTTTGTTAAGGGATCTCCGTAAGGCGATCACAGCGAACCTATCGACCAAATGTCTACCTACAAAATCGTGTTTCATGAGAATACTATAGATTGGATATACAATGTCCTTATGCAAATAAAGGCAAAAATCATTGCAGACAATAAAAACACTAAAGTATCTATTCGTAATAACAATACTCTGAAGTGTGAAGTAGAAGGCGGGATGGCGTTAATAAACAAATTCATCAGCGTAACAGCTGGTAGTGACAGTCACCAACTGACAGGAACTGCACAACAAGTCAACACAGTCGGTAATGCAGTACACCTGCCAGCACCCAGTGGTGTCGAAAAGGGTCTTAATTGTAGTGTTTAATACTATAGCCGTCTGCCATTCAAGTAAAATTGTAGTATCTAGTAATTTAAGCGAAGAAAAAGAATATTTTAAAATTTTATCGTACAATGTATCAGGTCTGATTAATAAATCTTTATTTAGTGATTTTTATAAATTTGTAAATAGCTTTGATATAATATTTTTGTATGAAACCTTTGTAACTGAAAATAAATTCTCAATTATCGAAAATAAGCTGTTAGATTTTGTATTTAAGTCGATCCCGGCAATGCGGACTCATGAGCGTGGAAGAGCAAGTGGAGGTTGCTACTTCGGTTTCAAAAAACGCTTCGAAGTTTGAAATGCGAGTTTCATATGGTTTGTTTACCTAGAAATTACTACTAAACACCTGTGGATACTACCTCAATACCTCAACTGCAATAATTGGGAAGAAGATTTTGAAGGAGCAACGGAGTTACTTAGCCACATGAGATCGACGAACGTTATGCTTATTGGAGACCTGAACGCGAGAATCGGCCTAGAGGCAGGAGTAATGAACGTCATTAACGGTTTTTATAGGCAATCAAAGGATACTGTTTGTAATGCAAGAGGAAATAAACTCTTAGAGCTTTGCGATTCTTTTGAACTCCAAATTCTGAATGGAACGAGTACGAGTGACACCTCGGGTAATTTCACATTTATTGGAGGCCAAGGATCATCGTTGATTGATTATGCAATCCGGAAACAACATTAGCGAACTGGCATAATGCAGCTCCTCGATTTGAGAACGAGATTTTAGACCCAGAATTTAATTTGCAAGAACTTGAACAAACTTTATGGACACTTAAAGATGGGAAAGCAGCGGGTTCAAATGGTATTCCAGTAGAGTTCTACAAATACGGAAGCGTCACACTGAAAGAACATCTGGTAACATTATTTAACAAAGTTTTTGAGGGGAATCTTCCGGTAGATGAATTCAGGAATGCTGTAATATTCCCTATACACAAAAAAGGATCCTTGTTGGATGCAGCGAACTATCGAGGAATCTCTTTTCTAAATTCAACATATAAGATCTTCACAACAATGTTACAGAAACGACTTACAAGGTGGATCACAACGCAAAACGTGCTAAACGAGTGCCAAGCGGGTTTTAGATCCGGTTACTCTACAATCGACAATACCTTTGTCCTCGAAGCCTTGCCGAAAGCTTTTGCATGCAGGGTAAAAAATTGTATGTATTTTTCATCGATTTCAAAGCTGCTTTTGACACGATCAACAGAGGCACCTTATTTTACAAACTGTACAATCTGGGAGTGTCGTTGAAGTTTGGTTTAATGCTAGAAGAGTTGTGCAGAGGAACACGGGCTGCAGTTTGGAACGGAGCTGAGCTTTCGGATTGGTTTGCAACTTCATCAGGAGTGAGGCAAGGCTGCACACTGAGTCCTACCCTCTTTTCGCTCTTCATAAATGATCTAATTGACTTCCTTCCTGGAGGAGTTGACTTTGCGGGAGAGCGAATTAAAGCATTGATGTTCGCGGATGATATAGTCTTGTTTGCATACTCCCCAGAACTGTTGTTTATGGAATTTGGTTGTCAATACTCAAAAATCTAAGGTGATGATTTTTAAAAGAGGAGGTGGACGAAACGCATCGAATGAAAAGTTGGTGTTTAACGGAGAAGATATTGAATGCTTCAAGGAGTACAAATACCTAGGCGTCATCTTTTCGAGCAACTTAAGTATGGAAAAGTATCTATTAGAAAAACTGCAAAAAGCAAAAACAGCTATAAATATAACATGGAAAAGAGTTTTTATGAACGTCAACATAGCACATAGTAGCAAATATAAAGTATTTGAAGCTGCAGCGGAGAGTATTCTTTTATATGGCGCCCAAGTTTGGGGATGTAAAAAGTTTCTCACTGTGGAGAAACTACTAACTCACTACGTGAAAAGAGTATTTCGTCTGCCAATGAACACACCAAACTACGTTATTATGTTAGAGACAGGATTTTCACCTCTATTCGTCAAAACCCTTAAACTGCAAGCGGACTATTTACAGAAAGTTTTCAAGATGCCTGATTCCCGACTGGTCAAGAAAGTAGCTCTTAAAGCAGTACAAAATCAAAATAGTTGGTACAGGGAGTGGAATTGCCTCGCCGAAGGATGTAACGTGGTGTTCAATTTGAACGTTGGAAGCATTTCGAGCTGCAAGGATATCTTATATGATGTGATTGCGAAAGTGGATGAAAAATGTAAAGAAGATTATGTAGCTGAAGCTTCTGAGTCCTTATTCAGAACAATTTATAGAAGGCTGAACCACAATCCTGCAGAAAGAAACTACTTCAGTGATGTATATAGTGTGAACGAGATTTCAACAATGGTTAGACTCCGAAGCGAACTTATAAGCCTGAATTATATACCACACAGACCCGAATTACCATTGGATTGAGTGCAGTATGTGCAATCTTAGAGAAAGAGAGGACGTTATTCATTTCGTTGGAAAATGCCCTACTTTAAGGGAAACAAGAAGGAGCTTTTTTGGAAGTGACTTCTTATCGGATGAACAAGTTGTTGCCATTCTGAATGAGATGAATGTCGGCAATTTGTACAAATATTGCAAAACCGCGTTAAATTACAGATCTAGAATTATGAACGAAGATTTCTGATTTATCAAACAATAATCCACTTAATTAATTCAAACTTAAAGTTCAAAAATTAACTTCTTATTTAAATCCATATAAATAAATATAAAAGCTTATTACAATATTTGTATAATTTATGTTAATTGTCAATCTGGCAGACGGCAAATGCCATGTCACAATGATTTTTGGTATATATGTAAAACATGATTTGTAAAATGTATTTATAATATTCTAATAAAAAATCTAATCTAATCTCTAATCTACATATAGATGTATGTATATTGTATATAGATGTAGATTCAAATTTCCGCTAATCAAACCTCCCAACATCTAAAAAAAAATGACAAAACCAATTATTTTTAATTAGATTTTAAAGCTTTCTCGTACTAAGATAAATCACTAACTGGGATTTTTAGCTCGCCTGGCTTCCTTTTTATTCAAATTCTCGCTAAAATAATACGTTAGTGACCGGAAATGCACATTCTTTAACTTGAATTTCAAGTAAAAAAAGACCATCCATAAAAGCTAGCATTCAATTCATTAAAATAAGCATTCAGAAAGCTATTCAAACTCAGGCAAAAACAAAACACCTAATTTTTTTAGAACGTATGTAAGACATCAGTTCAAAAAGGCCAAATTAAGGTCAATAGTGAATTAAAATATGTTAACGCTAATAACTTGTGGCTTATGCCCATGTGGATTATTATTATGTTGGGAGATTAAGAACTCGGAAAGTTACACACATAATATGGGCAAAGGGTTTTTTCGAAAAACAGCATAACTATAACAAAGTTATTTCTTGGCTTTTTACTTTAGGTGTTTGAAAAAAAAAATGCTAGGTGCTGCAAAAACTGGGTTTGTCCCGAGCGGCACAAACCCACACTACGCCACGGATGTCATAACGTCACAAATGAATGCCATAGTGCCCAAATTAAAATGTGACATTTAAAATATATTTTGGGAACAATGACATTCCTGTTAGGTCTTGTGACGTTTTTTTTTTGTGAGTTTTTCTGCAATGGTGTTGTGGAGAAACATCAAAACATGTCAATCAAAGAAATTTTTGTTATTAATATACTATCAACATAATAATACATATAACATATCGTCGTCGTTCAGTGAAAACTCCCTAAGTCTATTTTTATTTATTTTGAGACATCGATACTTTTTATGGATTTTTACTAACCAGAATTTGAAAATGTTTGATTTTGAGAATTTTTTAATTTATAAATAGAGCAACATAAGATTTAGAGACCGTTTACAGAATTAAAATCTTTATATTTTAATAAATATATCGTATTCACGAAATGTTTCTCGACGATATGTCTTCCAGCTTGCAAAATAGTGCAGCACACTATTTTTGAGACTCCTTATCATAGTCCATGCTCTCTCCTTTAAAAAATGTTTAAAACATTTTTTTATTTATTTCGTTAATAAATACGAGTTTTGTCACAAATGGATTAAAGCTTAACGGACAAAACAACACCAGCGTCCAAAAGGGGAGTATTCTTGTTTTTTTATAAGATATAAGAAATCAACATCCAGCCTTTAAAACAATTTTAATACAAAGTACGTGTTTGATCAGTTTTCCTAATCGTAATGACATGCTTTTTAAATTCTTGTTTTTGTCTTCAAACAAAGATAACAAGTTAAGCTGCATGCAATCTGATTACAAATTAAACCTTTTTTATGACCTTCTAAAGTACGCGAGTTTGCTTTACACATTTTCGCAACATTAAGCTGCGACCACGGCTTTGGCCATGTCGTTGAAAAAAAAATATCAAACGGCATTACGAACATCCGATATAAGCTGGACTGCTGATCAGTGATCATCGCCATTCAAAAGATGATAAAAAAGTGAACTTAATTATCTTTGAAAATAATTTTTTTGCAGATCCCAACTCTATGTGTAATAAAAAGTTGTAGGTTATTATGATGAAAGGGTTTAATGAAGAAAAAAAAACAAGGTAAGAATTATGTACATATTTATGTTTCAGAAGATACGTAAAAGCTGTTTTGTTAAACTTTTTATTTAAATAATTTTAATGTAATAGTGGAAATTAAAAAAAATATGTTTTCAATTTTTTTGTGCCATGTACATATGTACATTAGGGTGGTCGTTAAAAAAGGTCATCCCGGAAGAGCCCGAATCGACTCTAAATGAAGAAAAAAAAAATCCCTATTATTTTCAGATTTTTATTTTCATCCCCTATAGTCGCTGTAGGGGTAAATTAAATTTCCCCTTCTTTTTGCATACTAGATAATTCGCGTAAGATCTGCCAAAAAAATTCAGAGAATGTAGGTGGAAACTAGACAAGAAAAAAATACTATCGGAAGGGGGTAATAACTCCCCCCGCTTGGACGGGAGGGGCATTTTAATAAAATATTTGCATAAAATAGAAAAAAAATTATTAAAAAACAACGCCAATACTTACAGTAATGTCTTGTAGCTTTTTGGAAAGCCACAAGTCCATTCTTACGGCTTGTTTTTAAATTAAGTTTTATTGATGAACAGTTTTGGCAAAAAATTGTATCCTCAACATTTAAAAAAAAAAAATAGTATTTTTTTTTTAATTATAGGTTTGAAAACAGATTTTGCTGAAATTGTTTATTCAAAGGACTTTATTTAATAACCAACTATTAAAATGAACTTCTGGCTTTCCAAAAAGCTACAAAACATCATTGCAAGTGTTGCCGTTGTTTTTTAATTATTTTATTTATATTTTATGCAATTATTCTATTTAATTTCCCTTTCCGGCCAAGCGGTGCGAGATATTACCCCCCTCTTGTAGGATTTTTTTCTTGTCTACTTCTCACCTACATGCTCTGAATTTTTCGGCAGATTTTACGCGAATTTCCAAAAAAAAGGGAAATTTAATTTACCCCTACTGCGACTATGGGGGATTAAAATAAAAATCTGAACAAATTAGGGAATTTTTTTTTTCTTCATTTAGAGCTGATTTAGGCCCATCCAAATATTAAAGCTAAAAAAACCCATTATAACGACCACCCTAATGTACATACATACGGTGGCCAAAACTTAAGCACGGAATTATATCTCTTTGGAAAATATAAAGAAAGTTAGGAAAATTACTGAGATTGAATGCCGAAAGGTTTCCAAGATAATTTATAAAACAGAATAACAAAATTTTATTTAACAATGTTTGCTCAACAAAGTTCAAATTCGGAATAATAAAATATTAAAATGAAAATTGATAAGTGATAACAAATTAAAAACTATTACTTGATTTTCAACACCCTCTCTCAGTCGTAGGTTATTACAATTCAATTTCCATATTAACTCAATTTAAGTTTTCTTCGTAGTTCCGAGAAGTGTGTAGGATCCATCGCATTTGTAAAGATGTCAGCCAGCTGTTCTTTAGTTCCAATAGCTTCAATTTTTATTATTTCTTTCGCGATGTTGTCTCTCACAAAGTGATATTTTATATCGATGTGCTTGGCTCGCTTGCTTTCCAAATTATGAGCCATTCCAATGCATCCTCTGTTGTCTTCAAGTATTGTTATAGGTTCATCTTTTATTTCTTTTAAATCCTGCATAATACCTCTTAACCATATAGCTTCTGCAGCAGCTGAGCTTAATGCTATATACTCAGCTTCACTCGATGAAGTAGCAACGATGGTTTGTTTCTTACTGCACCAGGACACAGTATTTCCATAAACTAGAAAAATATAGCCACTCACTAAATTTCTGTCTACCAGGTCAGTTGCCCAATCAGTCGGCATATCCAAGATCAGGTTGATCTTGTTTACAATCAAAGTTTAATTTTAAAAACTTAGTTTCTTTTAAGTAGCGCACAATTCTCTTGAGATGCTGCCAATGTATCTCGGAAGGATTCTGTTGATACCTGCCCATAAAACCAACTGCGTAGCAGATGTCCGGTCTTGAACACAGCATTATATACATGATGCTTCCAAGAATTTCACGGCTTTTGCAGTTCTTGACCTGTGTTACCTTCGAGTTGTAATCCTTTCTCCAAAGAACTTTTAACAGCATTACAATCTATCATCCCAAATTTGTGAAGAAGTTTTTCTATACTTATTTCCTGTGATGTTTTTAAGCATCCGTCCTCAAAATCAATTTTATGCCTAGGAAGAATTTTAAAGGCCCACAATCTGACATTTCAAATCGCGAAGAGATTGTTTCTTTCAGTTTTTGAATTGACGAGATCTTGCTTCCAGTAATCAATAAGTCATCTACGTAAATTACAACAATCAAAACGCCTTCTTCTTCTTTGTTAATTTTTGTGTATAGGTAAGCAGTAATCATGACCAGCAACGAGGTGTTTGTTTTAAAACATTAACGGATTTTAGAAGCTTACATGCTTTACTCTCTCTGACTTGTAAGCCTTCTGGTATAGCCATATATGTACGATTCTCCCTTTAGATTACTATGTAGAAATGCAGTTCTTATATCTAACTGATGAAACAACAAAATACGTATGGTGGTCAACTTCGCAACTGGTGCATACGTCTCTGTGTAGTCTACACCAAACTTCTCCAGAAAACCTTTTACAACCAATCGAGCTTTGTATTTGGTTTGGTTGCCATATTCCTCTTCTTTAATACTAAAAATCCATTTTGACTTCCATATCCTTATATTTGAAGGTGCATCTACTAATTTCCAAACATTATTTTTGTGCATAGAGTTCAGTTCTTCATCGACAGCTTTCTTCCATAAATGCGAATCACTTCACCCAAAAATGTCATTATAGTTATCAGGTATATCTGTGGAAATATTTACAGCGGCAGAGTTTGCTTTTGACCCCATAACATAATCAAAGAACTTACTTGGAAATCGGCATTCTCTTTCACTGAGCCTCACAGTCTCTATTTGGTGATCTTTTATTGATTGTGAAGGGAGCACATTATTAGCTGCTTCTGATTCATTCCCTACGACATCACTGATTGTTTGATCACTCTCCACTTCGCTTTGCAAAATTAGTGGTTCAGAGAAATTAGCCACAGCAACACCCTCAGATTCACTTTCCCCCTCTTGCTCGTGGCTCCATCGCATGATAAATTTTGGTGTTTTTGTTGTTTTGTCTCGCTCTATCAGGCTTTTAAACGGGAAATTTGTTTCTTCAAATTTTACGTCACGGCAGGTACTTATCTTGCGTGACTCCATATCCCAGAGTTGATATCCATTAGGAGCATATACCACCATCACTGATTTTCTGCTTTTTGGATCACGTTTCTTTCGACATTGATTTGGAACCCAGGCATAGGCTTTGCAACCAAATACCTTAATTTGTCCAAATCAGGCTCAAATCCAAACCATAATTCAGCTGGTGTAATTGAATTCTTCAAGGAATTGCTTGGACTCCTGTTGATCATATACACGGCAGCAATAGCAGCTTCGTTCCACATCTGCTTTGGAATACTCGATTCAATTAACAGGACTCTTACAGCCCTATTATTGACACGATTCAAAACTAGTTTTAATGTTAAACTAGTTCTATAGAGGTTTTGAGTTTCAGGTTTTGAACATATTGGTATTATTCAAACAAAAATTGACATCGAAAACTCGAAATCAGAGTTGGACTAGAGCATCCATTCTTTGCTGACCAATATATGTCCTAGACGTCGATGCCACAGCATAGCTTCATCCTTTTCACATATATTTGATGTTGGCTTCTTAACGAATATTTCAAGTTCATACAAACTTCCACGTAAGTTTGCTGTTGCTATCAAAACCTTGTCTTTCAAAATCAATGCCCTATTCCCACAAAATTTTACTTCAGCTCCAGCATGTCGCTGAATCCAGTTTGAAAATTATCATCTCGCTGGTGTTGTCTTTGATACAGTCACTGTCTGTCATAAAGCAAAAGCCTTTGCTTCTGATAGTTTGAGCTTCCTTTGAATGACAGTCTTTTGTTTGATGTCCGAATTTGTTGCATTTGAAGCACTTTCCATTGAATTTCTTCTTTTTGAAGGTTTTCTTTTTACTTGAAAAAGCTATCTTGAGTTGGCGCACCAAGTTTTCAAATGCCAACAAATGGGAGCTTACTGTATCTCCCGTTCGCAACAATTATTGATGTCCTTGCAAATGCTGACTGCAGACTAAGCCACATTAATTTTTCAGACTACTTGTCCCTTACGTAGCTCAGGCAGTCTTAATGGATATAATTGATCAAACAATTTTTAGCCATTTTATCCCGTTTCAAAAATTCAGATTTTGCTACTGCTTCTGCTGGAGGATCGTGGATTCCAGATGGGTTCTGACTCTGAAGTCTGAATTGCCAATCGTCGTATCCACAGCCGTTAAACTGGGGAATACCATGCACAAAATCTTTAATGTCGCCCATAACCTATTGAGATTGAATGCCGAAAGGTTTCCAAGATAATTTAAAAAACAAAATAACAAAATTTAATTAACGATGTTTGCTCAACAAAGTTTGAATTCGGATTAATAAAATATTTAAATGAAAATTGATAAGTGATAACAAATTAAAAAACGATTGCTTAATTTTCAACAAAAATGGATGAGGGTTTTAATTTCTTTCTAATCAGAATATGTTAGATTTTCATTCATAACCAACAAAATAACTCAAAGTTCATTAAAAACTAGGTGGACAAAACTAAAGCGCATGTAACTTATTTAAGCAACAACTCAGCTGTTTTTAGTCAAGTTTACACCAACTTCAAATAAAACTATTGCTTTCTTCTCAAGCATGATCCTTAATAATAAAAACAAAATAATAAGTGATATGAGGCAGTGAGAGCCATGGTGGCCTAGCTGCAATTTTATCGAAATTGAGTTTATTACGAAAATTGTATCTGTATGTATTAAACAATATTTCTGCATTTAAATTTTTTGAATTGATTGTCATGTCATAGTTATAGGACCTTTTGCATTTAGAGGTCATCCACAAGAAAATTCAAAGCTTGAGCGCTAGAGGGGCCTATCTGATCAGTTATAACGGTATTTTGAAGAATCAGCAATACAAAATAAAAAACCTGTTATTTATTTATTCATATTGCAAACAAAAATCAAAATTATTTTCATTTATTTCAAAAATAAAAATTTTTGAATTTTTTTAAAAATCACAAGTGATTTAAAATAATCTGCTCCTTATTTTTGCTCTACTGAAAATAATGAAAAATGCAGTTAGGAAACTATGGCTCTCACTGCCTCATATTTTATACACACGCGTGTTTTATTATCATTGGGATCTTGATTTGGATTAATTTTTAACACGTGTTGCAAAAACAATTTTGAAAATTTCTCATTATTTTGGTTTTGTATTACGTTCGTGTAAAAGTTAATCCAAATTTAATGGGAAATTTTCAAAAATGTTTTTGTAGCACGTGTTTAAAGTTATTCCAGATCCAGATCCCGATGATAATATAAGACACGCCTAGTATTATCTACCTTGCATTTTGTATGCACATAAGTCAAAACAAAACAATACTGAATATTTGAAGTTTGAAGGCAACGCTGAAGGAAAATGTTACTTTACGTTAAAACAATAAACAAAAATGTGCGTTAATTGTATGGAAAATTTGACGTAAACGCCAAAACTAACCAATGGGAAGCAATGAGTCAGCTTGATGAATTTGATAGATTATGTTACCGATAAGGTGTTTAACCAGTTACCTACTGTGCAAATTACCTAGTTAATCAGCACAATTATTGGACGAGTCAGTTAAAATGCGAAAAATTGTATCGTTTTGCTTTGCACTTTAAATTAAGTTAATGTGCAAATTACCTAGTTTATCTGCAGATTAACGAGGAAGCATCCGTTAAAGTGAAAAAATGGGTTTTTGCTTTAATAAAACATTCGGCCTCATTCGAAAAGCATAATTTAGTACAAACAAATTAGCGTCAATGACTAATTTCACAAATCAATTAAATTCTTTTCTTGGTGTGAAGAGTATAACAACAAAGAATTAACCCAATACAAAAAAAGGATTGTGAAATTAAACCCTACCCTTTGACATCAAAAAAGTATGTTCCTGTAAAGTAGCCACACTGACAATTTAACCAAAGGTGCTTCATTCAACACATCTCTTTTAAGATATCAACTGTTATTGATCCAACACACGTTTGGCGTCTTGAGGCAATTTCCAAACTTTTTTCACGTTGAAAAATATTAAAAATTACCAAAAAAGTGGGAATCCAATCCACTGAAATCATAAAAAGTATATTCCCGTAAAGTATCAACTCTGATATTTTAAACTTCCTAGATGCCAAACGTTTATTTTGCAACACGCGTTTGGCTTTTTCAAAGCCTTTTTCATGTTAAAAATATTAAAATCACCCTTTGACATAAGAAAAGGTATGGTTCAGAAAAATGACACCACTGAAATTTCACCTGAAGGTGCGTGTCTACTTAACACCTATCTTTTAGGAAATTAACCATTACTTCTCCAAGACACTTTTGGCGTCTGAAAGGCGTTTCCGCACCTTTTTTCACATTAAAGACATTAATGAAGGGAAGTCCCACCTTTTGATATCAAAAAAGCACAGTACACATATTAAAGGTAATATCAGTTCTGCGCATATGTCAAAATCAGTGGAAAATGGTGGATATCGTGATGTGTGACTGAAATTTGTTGTGTGTTATGTGAGTGTTCATTTGTTAATTGCTAAGCAAATAAGATTTTTTTTGAGCTATTTAGTGTTTATAAATATTATTTTATTGTTTTGAGAGTAAAAAATTGTTTTTTCAGTGTTATTTAAATTATTTTTTCGTGTTTGTTGTTGTTGTAATACGGCGGACGGCATCACGATTGAGGCCATCTTTAATTCCTTCTGACAGTTCACAATTTTAAAAACCTGCGCAAGATAAAACCTTCTATTTGTGTACTGTGTCAAAAAAGAATGTTCCTGGAAAGTGCAGCACTCATATTTTAACCGACACGGTGAGCCTACTCAACATGCTTTTTTTTAAGGTATCAAATTTTATCTCCAAACGCGCTTGGCATCTGGAGGCGTTTCTGCAACTTTTTTCATGCTCAATATATTAAAATTGACAAAAAAGTGGAGATTCCAACCGTTAACATAAAAAAGTATGTAAAAGAGGTGCATCTACTCTGCATTTATATTTTATGATATTAATTGTTATTTTGATCATGGAAATTGTCCAAGAAAGTCACAATTTTTTTTATTTAAATATTTTCCACTTGTAGGTACCTTTCACACGAGGAAACAAAATGTCCAGACAATTTTTGAAGTTCCATTGGTTGAACGCAAGGAAATGTCGAAAGAATTTCTTCTAATCCTCAACCGGGAGATTTTGTTCACCTCTCTTTCCTCCTGTCCTTCTCGCCATGGAACTGAAAGTTGCTAGCAACTCAGTCTCTTCGTGTGAAAGGGGACAAACATTTTATTTACTGAGCTAAATGTCAAAATGGAATCTAATCTGACTCCCTCGCAGCTCATTGTCCCTGATCACACGTAAAGAAATTCAATAATTTTCTGCTATTTGTGATGGTGAGCGGGGTAACTTGCAGAACAGAAGGGGATGAAATATTTGAAAAAATTCGGTGTAGAAAATTGACGTTCTCACTCGATTTTGCATTGATTAAGGCAGTATTACACTAGCATATATATATGGCAAACTTGCCATATAAATACGATCCAAAAGTGACATAGAAGCGTGGTATATATGAAAGAATATGTATACATGATACCATATAGGTACGTTATATATATTCTTTCAATAAACTGTATCTATCACACTTATATGTCACTTTTGGACCGTATTTATATGGCAAGTTTGCCATATTTATATGATAATGTAATATCGCCTTTATTTTCAGAGTCTAGCAATCTGAATTTCTAAATGAAAACACACACTGACACTGAATACAAAAATCACTCGATTTTTAGACTCTCTCAAACCCACAGTACACAAATCTTACCCCGAGGCCACACGAGCAAGTACTTGCAAGCAAGTTGCAATACATACACATTTTGTTTACTAACACAAACAAACCCAAGCAACTTGCTTATCAACTAGCATGCAAGTTTTGAAGCCAGTAGTGAAGCAAGTTGAGAAGCAAGTTGGGAGACAAGCAAGTGGAATGCAAGTGGAAAGCAAGTGGGAGGCAAGTGGAATGCAAATTACGAATTTGACAGGCAGTGTATGTAGCCAACTTGCTTGCAAGTACTTGCTCGTGTGGCCTCAGGGTAAGGTATTATACTGCGCAGGTTGTCAGTCGAAAATAAAAATGTCTGTGAGCGTGAGGAAGACAACACACGTAAAAACAACAACAAATTAAAATTGAAATTGTCAGAAATAAAAATGGCTGGGAGCGTGATGACTTAAATACCCGTAAAAACAACAACAAATACTGACATTTGACACAAATTTTGAAAAATGCGCAAAAGGAACAAAAATCAAAGCTCTAATGATATTACCATTAATATGTGTACTGTGTCTCAAACCAAGACAAAACATTTTTTATCGTTACGAATGATTCGCTATGATTTTGCGTTGGTTTGGGAGAGACTTTTCATTGATTATTTTCAGTCTTGTAATAGTCCGGGAGGCAACCATTTGATTACCTATCTCATCGCGGTCACGCAAAAAGAGGATGTCAACCGATAGCTTTAGTCCAAACATTTACAAAACTACAAGCATTATCTGGTTGCAATGGTTAGAAAATGCTCTTTTCAACTTTTCAAGTTGCATTTTCGGGTCGGTTAAGTGTTCCTATAGTGTAAGCAACTTCTATAAATGGGATATCAAGTAGTAGCTTAGAAAGTGGCCTAAACCATTTTCTTTCATTCATCAAAGTATTAACAAAATCCCTGATTTTAGAAAAGTGGTCGGACTCGTGAAAACAACCAAAAAAAGCCTGTGCCTTGACATTACTGGTATCGCGTAGAGAATAAATTTCGTAGTGAACAATTTTTAGTGTGATTTCATTTACCCGGAGGCCAGACGAGCGAGTACTCGCTACCGAGCTGGGTACATAAATTAATAGTGAAATTACTCGCCGCTCTACTCACTTCACAATTGGCTTCGAAAAAGGCAAGCCAGTTGACTAGCGAGTAGGAAAAGTTTTGATGTATTAGTAACTCACTAGCTCGTGTGGCCTCAGGGTTAGAAATAAGTTTTCTACTTTAAGGGGACGTTTATGTTGGAGCTTCGATTAACGAATTCATAGCGAATTATTCGCAACTATACAAAAAATGATAGATTCACAAACAAACAAAAATTGCGAATGATTCGTTATAATTTCGCGTTGGTTTGGGAATATGTATATATGTACGTATGCGAAATATTCGGAACGACAACGAAACTTTCCCCAGCTAGAAATAATTTACATGGGCATAAATGAGAAAAAAAACCACACTGACGCGATACGACGTTTGCTAGTAAAATAACGTCAAAAGCTTGCCAGTATACTCGCTAGTGTGACCTCAGGGGTAAATATAAAAATACTTTTTTATTCACGCCCTGAGAATTTGTTTAATTTTTCACCAAGATGTTTTTAGTTCACATGATGATTTTCAAAGATAAATTCGAAAAAATGACCAAAATCAAACGAGCAAATAAGAACCATAAAAAATGTTCACAACTGTTAGTTATCTTTACGAGTCATGAATTTTCCTTCAAAATGGCATTCAATTGTTAGTGCATATTATTGCAAATTTTACTTTAAAGGCTCTCCCAAACCAACGCGAAACATTCGCCGACGATTATTCACTCTGGATTTAAATTGGATTTAAGGAAGTTTTTAATCCAACAACTTAATCCAGATTTATTAAATCCAAAAATTTAAATCCATGTCCATATTATTCACTCTGAACATGCCTTAAATCCAATGGATTTAAAATGCCCTTAATCCAGATGTAAAATGCATTTAAATCCAGATTAAGATCGTTTAATCCAAATATCAAATTTGCGAAATGTCAAATTTCTCCCGGGAAACTATTTGTTTACTTTGAGCCTGATTACACGATTCGTTTTTTCGTTCGTTTCGTCTTTTGTCTTTTTGACAGGTTCGTAATAGAATTTGTATACAATGCCTTCATGATTACACACAACGACATAATTCCATACGTGATTTTGACGTTCAACAAATTTGAGGTTCATTTATTCGAAAATAGACAGTAATAATAATTAAAAATATTTTTACATCACTTCTTGTTCAAATTTTTACCTTGTTATGAAAATCAATTTTTAATCTCATTATTTAAATCTTATAAGCATTTCCTGCCTCTACTCATTTGCCAAATCATAAACGTCAAAGTTCAACCGGAAAAAATCTTAAAATTTGTATACGTGCTAGGGTTGCCATATTGTTCTCGAAGCTCGACGGGACATATGGCCACACTTAAGGAAAATCCCGGGATTGACAAATTTTGCCCGGGACAAAATAAATTTAACCGAGACAAGAAGAAAATCGTATGAGAAAAAGTTATTTCTTGTAAATATTTTTGTTTTTAAATAGTTTCCAAACTAAAACTTTTGACAAAAAATTTATTTTTCTTAAACTAATTTGTTTCAAAATCTCACGTTGACGTTATTAAGTACAATTTTATTTTAAGTATAATGAATTCAATGCTCTTATCATGTTTTATTCAAATACTTAAAGCCATATGCTTAGCTGATAAAAAATAGAACTAACATTCTTTCGGAATCCAGAAACAAATTGGCAAATGTTTTTATTATAATAGGTTTGTTCGTTGAAGTTTACCCAGGGTTGCCTCAGGTTTTCTTGACAACCCCAAGAATTGTCGAAAAAACCTGTGTTTTTCGGTTCTCAAAAAACACCAAAAGGTCTTCTTTGTGTTGTTGAGCTAAGAAAGAAATAAAATTTCTTTTAAAAATGAATAAAAACAAACCACAGTTTTCGTTTTCTATTTCATTTTGTTATTTTTAAATTAAAATTGTGTATTCCGTGAATTTATATTTCAAAAACAATAGAATTATCTGCAGCATGTGAAACCACAACAAAAAAAAATGCTTCAGAGCTCATGTCACTTTGGCAGTTTATTCTTTACTTCAACTCACCCCAGCAAAAAACCTTGTTCTACTTCAGGGCGAGTTCATGGCGACCCTAGGTTTAAAAAAACACAGAGTTTGCTGGCCAGGGTGAGTTCAGGGTTTTCAAAAAACACTTTGGGGCGACCCCATGGTGACTTCAGGGCTCAACGAACAAACCTAATATTATTTTGCCAATAATTTAAATGATAGTGACAACAGCTGTCAGGTTGCCAAAATGTCATTTTGACTAAAGGTCACGAGAACTTTAAACTGCATCAAATTCAACAGTCCACAAAAACAAAAATAACAAATTTTCTATTATATAGGTACGTTTTTATTCCTCCTTCCCATTCTGAGTTAAGTTTGGTAAGATAGATTAAAATTTTAATGCAGTAATTGTTTGCCAAGTAATAAAAGATATTTTTAGGTATTTTTTGAGAAACCGGGTAAACCAGTGCCGAGATTCAGCTAATTCGAAGCCGCAGGGAGTGAGTGAGATGAGTCACTTTTCGTCGAAAATCGATTCAGTTAGCAAAAGGGAGTGAGTGAGCGAGTGAAATGAAATGTCAGATTACTCGCCAGATATTTCCGCAGTGACTTGGTGTATGTGTTGGTAAATTTCTAGTTTTGGATAGGTATGTGAGCTTTTCTCAAGAATTCCTATTCATGGATAGGAAACGAAATAAAAAACAACAACGTAGATAAAAACAACTACCCTTTTATTGATTCTTTAATTTTATTTTATTATCATATGCACATATATATATGTATATTAAATAAATGTATATTCTATTCACTTTCAGCACTTTTAAACTTTTTATTTCTCAACGGTAAAACTCACATTAAACTTTAATTATGACAAAAAAAATAATTGAAACAAAAGATACTCCAAACTCCATTATTAAAGATTCCAATGTTTACATTGTTGTATTTGTTGATTCATTTCGTTTTGCGTAACGAGTGTGACAAGGAGGTAGAATTTAGCTCTTTTATATTTATTCTTTGTCTCATGTTCGAAACTAAATTCGAACTTACTCATTTCACTTAAATAGCTGAATCACTTTTGCGAGTGAAGTGAGATGAGTCGGCGAGTAAGGCGAGGCGAGTCATCTCATCTCACTCGCTGAAATAGCTGAATCTCGGCACAGGACGTCTGGCAATGCTTATACGTGCTTTCGTTACTTCATTCCGCCTACATTTCTACACCCCTCACCAAATGTGTCAAAAAAATGAAATACGAAACGACCGAAAAAACGAATCGTGTAATCAGGCTCTTTAATTAATTTTGTTCACTTACCCTGAGGCCACACGAGCGAGTAATCGCTAGCGAGTTACTAATACATCGAAACTTTTGCTACTCGCTAGCCAACTCGCTTGCCTTTTTCGAAGCCAGTTGAGAAGCGAGTAGAGTGGCGAGTGATTTGACAATTAATGTATGTACCCAACCCGCTAGCGAGTGCTCGCTCGTGTGGCCTCCGGGTAAGTTGGTAACCCCGAGGCCACACGAACAAGTACTTGCAAGCAAGTTGCAATACATACACATTTGTTTACTAACACAAACAAACCCAAGCAACTTGCTTATCAACTGGCATGCAAGTTTTGAAGCCAGTAGTGAAGCAAGTTGAGAAGCAAGTTGGGAGACAAGCAAGTGGAATGCAAGTGGAAAGCAAGTGGGAGGCGACTGGAATGCAAATTATGAATTTGACAGGCAGGGTATGTAGCCAACTTGCTTGCAAGTACTTGCTCGTGTGGCCTCAGGGTAAGATTCTGCGAGCGCACAAGCAATCAGAAACTTGAAATGTCAAGAAAAAGTGAATTATATGAAATTGTTTTAATCTGAATTTAAGTACTTAAACTGACCTCCGGGGGGCAGCTTAAATCCAATTGGATTAATCGATATTGGATTTAAAAATTGGGTAAACATCACACTTTCTATCCCACTTGGGCGTTTGAGGTTATGGTGAAACTGATTTTTGATGCAAGTGTGGAAGGAAAATATGAAAGTCAGTTACATCACACAAATTTGGCAGAGTCGTATGAAATTTCTTCCCGCTTTATTCTGACATGTGTTAGTACTTTGTGGGATAGTAAGGGTATTCATGCAACAGCGTAAAGTCGTTGTAAACGTGGTTAAGTTTTAAAATTCGTAAATCTGTCAAATTTTCCATATAAATTGTGACAGAATTACGAAGTTTTAAACTTTACAACGTTTACGACGAGTTTACGCTGTTGCATGAATACCCATAGTGTAAGAAAACTTTTACTATTTATCACTGTATAAATCCTATATTTCTATAAAAATACATAGAAAATAATTTATATCTTTGCTTTGCCTGTTGAGATGCAGCTGTAAATTCTTTGTTTTCTTTTTTTTTTGAGAACTGTCAAAATTAGAAAGAGAAAAGATAAAGATAGTTTTTGGAAAAGCCAAATAGGGCACTTCTTGAAAAATCCGAATACGGCGGTTACATGGAACAAGATCTTGTCAAACATAGCTTGACAACATTCGATAGCTGCGTTTTTTGTATGCCCATATGGAGTTTGGCGAAAAAAACGACATCGGGACATTTCAACCTTTGCTTTGGTCTGCCATTTTGTTCTGAGCTATCTTACCAACAAACATTTGACATTTCTATACAAATAATCGATAACTCAACGACAATGGTAGTCTGGCAATACCGTTTTTATCGGGACAAAAGTTAGCTCCAGTTAATTATCCGGACTTTGCTAACTCTATATGGACATAGTTGTTGTTGTATTTAACATGTAAATTGTTTTGCTTTGTTGTCGTTTTTTCACACAATTTTATTTGGACATGCAAAAGCGTTTTTTTGTATGTCCATATGGAGTTTGGCGAAAAAAACGACATCGGGACATTTCAACCTTTGCTTTGGTCTGCCATTTTGTTCTGAACTATCTTACCAACAAACATTTGACATTTCTATACAAATTATCGATAACTCAACGACAATGGTAGTCTGGCAGTACCGTTTTTATCGGGACAAAAGTTAACTCCAGTTAATTATCCGGACTTGGCTAACTCTATATGGACATAGTTGTTGTTGTATTTAACATGTAAATTGTTTTGCTTTGTTGTCGTTTTTTTTCACACAATTTTATTTGGACATGCAAAAAAACACAGCTGATGTTTGATCAATCGAACGCAAAAACAAGCTTCGTTGTTAAACTATGCTATATGGTTTTCAAAATATTTTGAAACCTTGTCCCGTTTCCATCAAATAATAGGTATGTTTGTTAACGTGAAATTGCTTGCAAATTTTCACAATTACTGTCAGAAATCCTAGAAGATAAAACCCAAGTTTGGGCCAAGTTTGGGAAACTTGGAGAAAATTTCTCGTTAAGCCTAGTACGCAGATCGAGACAAAATTTTTCTCCCATATAAAATTTTTCCCAGGACAAATTTTATCTCGTTTTCTTTTCAAAGCGGTACGCAGCTCCAGCGCAAAATTTGACACTAACTTGACACCGCTGTACGAGAAAAGGTAAAAAAAAGTCTCCACTTAATTTTGCGCGGAAAAAGAATGCTCGAAGCATTATTTTTCCGGACAAATTGTGACGTTTTATATATATTTCGCTTTTTATAAACTAAAATCATCTCCCTGTTTCATTCTTTCCATTTATAAGACGTTGTGAGGACGCAAAACTGAAATAAATATAAAATGCGTACAGAAAATGATGACATGGAATGAGAATAGAATTAATTGAACAGCTGTTTTAAATCAGTCAGTGGCGTAGCTAATGAGAAAGGGTACAAAAGGGCCACATTTCAGATACAGAAAATATTTGTTTCAATAAAAAATTTAAATTGATTCCCAAAACGAGTTGGCAATTTTAATTGGATCTTGGGAGCAGTGGAAAAATGTGAACATTTCTGATTTTGACATGGTTTTTTTAATCCATCGACATCAATGGAATTTGACAGTTGATGGCTTGAAAGATGAAGAACAAATTATTTTGACGGAAAAAGTTAATTTGATCCAAATGTCAAAAAAGTGCCCTTATCCACTTTTTCCCGGAGAAGTAAAAAACCTTCAAAAATTTCAGAATTTTTAGTGGTTTTTTGATCCATTGACATCGTGGCAATCCTTCAATATATTTTGACAGGAGACAATCCTTCAATATTTTTATTTGGGAGACAAACTACCTATATTTTGACGGAGAAAGTGTATTTTGATCCAAATGTAACCAAATTGCCCTAAAATCGACTTTTCCAGAGAAGTAAAAGCTGAAAATTTCAGATCTTTTAAAGGTATTTTCATCCATCCACATTATATTGTTCACCATCAAGCGCATGCGTTCAATTTTTCTTGCTCTGTAAATGCTTTGAAGAAATATGATTTCTGTACATGAAAAAGTTTCAAATTTATGTTAATTTAAGGAAATTTTATAATTTTTCAAATTTATAACTACGCTACTGTTCTCATTTGACTTTTGTTTTTATCTCTACGCCTTCAGAATTTGTCTCGAGAAAAAAATGTAGAGATAAAATTTGTCTTTGCTCGATCTGCATACCATAGAGTACCTATATTATCTAGAGTCGCGACTCCGGCGGCTTGTTCTCTTTCACCCTACAAGCTGATGTGAGAGCACTTTGCCCAAATTTATGAGCATGTATTAGTTTCCCCGTGCATTTTAAATGGAGATCGCACCAACACAGCGAAAAAAATTTGGTCACTGGGCCGTGCGCAAATTTTGTGTACTACCCTGCGCTCAGATATTTAAAATATGAATCCGTTGAATTCAAAAACTGAAATTATTTTATTTTTTTCAATCAAATTGGGGTTTTTAAGTCTTTATGAGCAATAACTATATAAAATATAACTTTTTATTGCATCTAGCATGCAAATAAAATAAAAGCTATGGATATTTTTACAAAAATTAAAGGAAATGCAATCAAAAAGTAGAAGCGCCCCCTTGAAGTTTTTATGCGTAAGTGCCCTTAGCTTTTTCTTCAAAAAGAATTGAGCTAAAATGGTAGATACTTGACATTTGTTGTAGTTGTGTATTGTGTTGTATTTATTTCCATAGCCGACAATTTATTGTTAAATGTTTTGTGAAAAAATATAAAAATGCAAATTATTGTGCATCGAATTAGTGTTTAAGTTATATATTATATTCAAATCTAAACATAGTAAAAATAGCAGGGAGCGGTATCATCAAAAAACCTAATCCAAGTAGAGCTGCTGTGAGTGACAAAATGAAGACCGCCTTTTTTGAACGATGATTTGCATCTCAACACATTCATGGAACAAGAATTTTCTTAAAATGCAACAAATTTTTTTACCATGCAACACATCCTTGTTATTACGCTCCTATGAAAAGTATTTATGTGGGCTCTGATAATAATGCACAGAAAGTGGATCTATCCTTCCAACTTTCCAGAGCGTGCCTACCAATTTAATATTTTTCTATAACACGCTTGTGGTCTTGCCTACAGGTCTGGGTAAGTAAACATATTTGAATCAACAGGAGATGTACAGAAGCTACATCATTCGTTTATTATAATTTTCAGGTAACAGCACGGCTACCTCATCATCGTCAACATCCAGTAGTGGTTGTGGTGGAAGCAGTTGAAATCCTGCTGTGCATTCCGAAAATAACCGGCCGCTGACAATACGTGTTTACCGGCCCGTTCCTCGGATACATCCCTTAAGGGTGGTCTCTTCCATGAGTACAAAAAGCATGGCAAAGTAACCTGGGTTACGGTGGTTTTTGGCTAGTGATACTGTCGGATTTTTTAGGGAAGTCATGACATATCTTCTAAGTGTTTCTCTTGTCATATTAAAATGTGACTTTTCTTGGCCCTTATGGTTCGTTCACAAGATCTGTTTGGCCTCTTAATTTTATAGATCCTATACTAAGTGATTTGTTTCGTATTGTGGTAATTGTTCGCTCAAATGTTCCTTCCACCATAGTGGTAGATCTTTCATATTCACTGTCAGCCTGTAAGTTGCAGGTGTTGATCATGTGTCTCCGTCCGCTACTGAAACAGGACGATAAATATTTGATTTGCTCCGCCATGAAATATGTAACCTTATTGAATTTCACCAAACTCTTAATTTAGTTTTTTCTTTTTCTTGCGTTGATGAAGTATATGCTCATCAGTTTATCTCTTACATCTTGCACCGATATACAGTGGTGGCCATAGAATTAGAAACAAGAATTATGTATAACAATGTTAAATTGCATTACTTTTTTTTTAGGAAATTTGTTGAGGTTGGTTAGTGGATATTTTAATAGACCATGACATACAGTACACTTCTGAATATTTTATAAAAAATAAAAGCGTGACACTAACAGTAGAAAATTAATATTATTTATTAAACCCAAATCGCACCTGGGCATACAATTAGAAACGCAAAGAAAAAATTGGTATTTCATAAAAAATGTTCGATGAAGCTAATCTTGCCTGCATACTTTCTACCAAGGCGCGGCATCTAGATGGGGGTATACTCTCCCAGACCTCTTTTATATTTTCAAAAAGTTCCTCAGAATTTTTTGGGTTCTTTGACTTTAGCCTTCTCTCCACGTCTGCCCACAAGTTCTCGATAGGATTCAAGTCTGGACTTTGGGCGGGTCAATCCAAAACATTAGTTTTTGTATCAAAAAACCACTGCTTAACAATCCGTGCTGTATGCTTTGGATCGTTATCGTGCTGGAAAACATAACTAATGGGCATGTGTACAAATGAATAAGGCTCCATGACATTTTCCAAGATACCTTTATAAATATGTTGGTCCATTCGACCATTTATTCTTACTATTGGGCACACTCCATGCCACGAGAACGCACCCCAAACCATTATGTTTCCTCCTCCATGCTTAACGATCTTTAAAGTATATTTAGGAATCAATTCCTTCTTCTGAGGGCGTCTAACATACACTTTACCATGTGACCCGAACAAGTTAAATTTGGATTCATCACTCTAAAGTATGTTTTTCCAGAATCCCATGGCTTTATTTGCGTGAAGCTTAGCAAACTTCAAACGCCTCTTCAAATTCTTTTTGGAAACATGTGGTTTTTTCCTGGCAATGTCTCCACGTGGCCCATGTTCGATCAGCTTTGCTAATTCGGCATATCAATCTGTCCTCTTTTGGCGTGGATTTTCGATCTTTTGATTTTCTTTTTGGGTTTTCGAAGCTGCCAGTCCTTTTATTGACTTGAATAGCATCAAGGACCGTATAATACCAAGATACCGCATCTCAACCAACCACCAAAAATCAGCTCTAGATGCGGTCGGTCGGTGGAAGGGAAACATTCCCACGTATTGTATCACATCCTCATTCACATTCGAACTCACATAACACATACAGACATGCAAGCCTTTATTCGCCGCACCCCACGACTCAGCGACCGCGCCACCGACGATTGTAAAACTTATACATAGACGGGGTTCTCACTCACACATCTATGGGGTCACCACTGGGGTCGTCACAGTACTAGCGCTTTGACTGCAAATTTTTACACTAGATGCAATATCTTGGTATTATACGGTCTTTGATAGCTTCAAATACCATCTTTTTCGAGCAACTAAATATTTTTGCTATGGAATCAATTGACTCGTTTTCGTTTTGATAGCAGTGCAATATGAGCTTCCGGAGTTCTGGACTACAAGACTTATTTTTGCCCATTTTCGTCATTGTATTTTTAATTAATTAATATTAATATTATAAAAATAATCAAAAAAAAAACTGAAAACAATCAACTCACATTGATAAAAGTTTTCTTTATTTTTAAATTTACCAATTCTTTTGTCGTTTCTAATTTCGTGTCCAGCAAAAATGTCGAATATAAATGAATTTTCTAAAATAACGGTGTTTTATAAACTGTTCGCGTTCAAGGAAACTCATATTTAGAGCAAACATGTCACCTGTCAAAGACTAACGACACAAGCCACGCACGCTGGTGCTTACAAAAAATATTATGGTTGATAAAGTGTGTTTAGAATTGTTGTTTCTAATTCTATGGCCACCACTGTACCATTGACAACCGGGAATGAACACCCTGAGGACGATTAAGTCAGCCGACTTTTAATTTAAATTTTTTGACATGTAATTTATATATCTATAATTTGTTAAACTTAAGACATTGTATAACGTTAAGCCCCCTATGTGCCAACAAATGTAAATTTATCATAGTATCATATTAGTTATAAGCCAGGGGGTCAATTCTCGATCTGTGAAGCTGTGAAGTGATAAATTTTTTCACAACTTCACTCAGTAAACGATTCTCAATTTATGAAAAAATTAATTCAAACTGCCAAAATTTTTCAAATGATAAATTTTTTATCACACTCAAAAAATATTGTGAAAAATGGACGTAAAGAACAAAAGAGCACCAAAAGCATCCGAGACCCAAAAAATATTTTTGGTTCAGTATTTAGAGGAATACCCGGATTTAGCCCACGATAAGTAAGTAATTTCGTAATACTTTAACTGACTACAAGTTGCAATTTTCAATTTACAGATTCACAACTTCCGACGGTGCCCATTCTCGAGACAATGAATGGAAGAATTTGAGCAAGAAGCTTAATGGTTTGGGTGGAACCATCAAAGATGGACCAAAGTGGAGGAAATATTGGAAGGATTTAACGTGAGTTGCATAGTTATTGGAATTTAAAATTAGATCTAACGTAAAAATAATTTTCTTATATACCTAACTACATATTATGTACCTAAATGAAATGTACACAGAATAAGTGTGCGTAGTCGCGAGACCGATATCAAGCAACAGCGGCATAAAAGTGGGGTCAATGGAATCCTTCCGATCAAAGAGTTGTCGGACTTAGATCGAAGGATAATTGGGATAATAACCCCAGAAGCTGTTGAAGGAGTCTCTTCATTGGTCGGTGAGATTGGCTTCAAACCAATTGTGGTAAGTATCAGAGTGCTTAACTTTATTGTTCGTTTCTAATCAGACTTATTTTTAGATTGAAGAGTCACAACCTATAAGCGTGGAAGAAGAGGATCATGATCCCAATTCCGGTAGTGTAGACATATTAATTACCGAGAAATCACAGGAGGTTTCAGCAACTGAAGTAGATACCAAGGCACAAAGAGATGGTGAGGTTTCTACATCCAAAAGGAGCCGAAAACGGCGAAGGACATTGACAAACTCTACGGACGAAGCCTTAACGATTTATAAGGAAATAGAATTTAAAAAAATAGCGCTAAAAGAAAAAGAGATCGAGCAGATGCAAGAGAATAATAGCATCCAAAAGGATATTAAAAAAAATCTTGAAATGCTGCTACTTGCAATTAATAAAAACTAGTTGAAAAAATTTGTATTTGTTTTGTTTATTTCGCTGTGGTTTTTACAATATGCATACGTACATACATAATTTCAACGAACAAATGCTTGACTCACTATTCTGCTTCGGGTGCGCCTGCCTTCTTGGAGAATTTGATTTGTAGGGGGGTGCGGATCGTCTTCTCCATTTAAATCTATTTCGCTATCATTTTCAGATTCCACATTTTCCAAAAATGGAACTCTTGCTCTAATCAGTATATTGTGGAGCACAACACAAGCGTTGATTATAATTCCTGCCTTAGCCGGACAATAAAATAATACCCTTTCTTTAGCCAGGCAACGAAATCTGCTCTTGAGTATACCAATACATCGCTCAACAAGAGCTCTCGTCTGTTTATGAGTTACGTTGTACCTATTCTCTGACTCGGTGGTGGCTCCAAGAATCGGGGTCATAAGCCACGGCTGCAATGGGTAACCACTATCTCCGAGGAGCCAAAAGTTTCTTTCTCCTTCGTTAAATAAATCTTCAAGTGTTGTTTTTGTTCTTGAACGTCGCCACACGTATGCATCATGTGCGGTTCCTCCATATTGAGCGTTTGCGCTAAAGATTATAAAATCAGCTCCACATACGATTTGAACATTCATCGAATGACCGCCTTTTCTGCAGTAAAACACGTGTTCAATTTCTCTCCTTGGAGCTGACACTTTTATGTGAGTGCCATCGACTAAGCCTATCACACCCGGAAAGCCAAATCGTTCGTAGAATTTTGACTTTATAGCCGGAAATTCATCTCGAGTAGGAAATTGCACATACCTGTGCGCAATTCTGTTTAAAGCAATGGAAACTTCTGCTACACAACGGCTTACTGAAGTCTGAGACAACGACGAAAAAGAATCTTGACCAACAGCACGCTGAAAACTGCCAGTGGCAAAAAACCGCAGAGAGCTCAACACATTTATATGACATGGAAGAGCACTTCTACGTAGATTTGAATTTAGAAATGGCTTTAATTCGTCTATCAAATCCATACACAGATGTTTCGGAAATCTATAAAGCTGAATGAAGTGGTCATCAGTAGCAACTTCAAATGGATTTTGCCCATCTCGAAGAGAACGCCTCAAAACTCTTAGATTATTTCTAAGAAAGTATAAAAGTTAAACATTATGGTATTTATTTTTAAAATAAAGTAAAAGGGTGGATTAATGTTATTACCTTTGTTCAATACGTCTTCTATTATTAACTATTATCTGCATAATAAGTTCGGACATTATGTATTTCCAACACAAAACCAATAAACAGGGACAAAATAATTATATTTTTAAGGAAATCTGATAAACAGTCGACAGTTAAATGATAGAATTTATCATTTAGTACTCTTTAGTACACACATTGAAAGCTTTTTATCAGAATGAGTACGAGAATCGTAAATTACATGTTCGTGAAGTGATAAAATGAAAAATTGCTATGAAAACTGAAATGATAATATTTTTATCACTTCACAGCTTCACAGATCGAGAATTGACCCCCAGATTGTATATATAATGTTCAATAAAAGAAATTGAAATTGAATTGGCCACCACTGTACATATGTACCTACTTTTATTCTTTTATTTTTTTTTGCTTGTATGTAATTCATTTTTACAATTATTGTTATTTCGTGTAAAACAAAATCAATCACAATGTTATTCTTGATGCTTTAAATGTTTATCATTTACTCAGAGTTTTCCAATAAAATTATTAGAATATTTTGTATTATTGATCTAGAGTCATGTTTATTTTTTAGAACAAAATTTAAATTAAAGCATTTGCAATCAATTGTATTTTGTATGTTTTTTTTTTATTTTCATTACAGCCGCAGTCGCATTCAATTAATTGATGGTAGCAGCATCAGCAACAACAATAGTAGTAGTGTACAGCCACCGGCCTTAATAGGTGATTCCAACTTTGATGTTTTAAGCATTGATAGTGATACAATAAATAGTTCACCAGTAATGCAGAAGCAGCAACAACAACAACAACAGCAACAATGCTTAACGATGCTAACCACGAATACCACACTTCAAGAGGTCGCAGTCATCAATTAGGTACATTCCCATCAGCATTTGCAATCAATTATTGTATTTTGTATGTTTTTTTTTTATTTTCATTACAGCCGCAGTCGCATTCAATTAATTGATGGCAGCAGCATCAGCAACAACAATAGTAGTAGTGTACAGCCACCGGCCTTAATCGGTGATTCCAACTTTGATGTTTTAAGCATTGATAGTGATACAATAAATAGTTCACCAGTAATGCAGAAGCAGCAACAACAACAACAACAACAACAACAACAACAACAACCACAACAACAGCAACAATGCTTAACGATGCTAACCACGAATACCACACTTCAAGAGGTCGCAGTCATCAATTAGGTACATTCCCATCACTCGCATGAAGCGTCCGGTGGTGAAAGTGCGGACGGATCACGACCTGCTACTCCATTGTGCGATGAACGACCCGAAATTCCTGTTCCCAGTGAACCGCGAAGAATACTACGCGATCGGCCGCTCAAGCGATGATTCTACCGCTGCCAAAATTTGGCATCTCGTTTTTTCAACAATATCGAATGGCTGCCACTAATCAGCAGGTATACGGTTTCTCAACGTTCTCTATTGCGGGAGCGCTATTATCATCGTTAGGGGCGGTAACAGAAGCAGCAAATCATAGAAATAGCTTAATAAATTCAAATTCTTCTTCTTCTTCTGCAAATTCAGGGCCGGCGTTACTGTCATAGATTATCCACCTCAGCATCTTTGTCGTCGGTGGTGCATCATCATCCGCACCACCACCACCATCATCATCATCATCATCATCATCATCATCATCATCATCATCATCATCATCATCATCATCATCATCATCATCATCATCATCATCATCATCATCATCATCATTATCATCATCAACAGCATAACAATACAAGCGGTGGTAATCCGTATCATCTGTCCTCCCAAATGCTTCATCAACCAGATCATCACTGGCTAACTCCCTGCGATCACGTTCACTGAGTACAAATTCAAGTGATTTAGATGCGGGAGTGAGAGGCAGTTCGAGTCCAACGCTTGAAGAACGAATAAAATCACTCGATGAGCTAAATGAGAAATGGAATGGAGGAGGCAGTAGTTTAACTTCACGACTTTACCAACTAAAAGCATCGACAACGCCGTCCTCAGCGTCCTCTGTAGAAAGTTCGTCCCACCCGCTGCAACACGCCTTTCCCGCACTACAAACATCCGAGTAATGTTGTTAGCAACAGTTCAACAATCACACCAACGCAACAAAAACTCTTTGATCTGGACGTCAAGGAAATGAAGCCATCGGACATAGTAAACTCAGTTCTGGCGAAAAAGTCCATCTTCGACGATGACCTGCAACGACTGAAGAATATCAACGAGAAATACGAACCAGCAGAAGTTTCTCATTTGTCAAAGACGGTTCTTGTGACATCGATCTAGCCTGCTCTTCCTAATTTGGCCGCAACCAGAACACCCATTGTCGACTGTGTTTCGCTTAATAAAACAGTACCAGTAGTGACCCAAAGTGTAACAATAACTTCTGCGGCAGTGCTACAGCGGCTTAGTTATTCATCACCCATGAACAGCCCCCAAGGTTCAATGTTGCCCTACAATAGCCCATCGCAATCACCCGTTGTGAGTGGCAGTATAGCTCCGAATGGAAGAAAAGTTAGTTCCTTAAGTTGGAAAAAACGTGTTTATACTTATAAGCTTTTCTCTCAACTTACAGCTTACGTAAATTGATAAAATTACCTGTAAGTCACTTACAGAGCTGTTAACACTAGTAATTTTTTTCAAAAGTTGCTTACGTTTTTTTTAAGTTTGATATCTCAGAATTGTGTTGGTGTTTGCACCCCCCCCCCCCCCCTGGACAAAATCCTGCGGGGATATGTGTACGTAAGTCGATAAATTTATTTAAATGGATACATTTCTACTGTAACCAACAAGTGAAAAGAAAATAGGTATGTACTCGTATATAAAATAAAATAACAAACAAAAAGCAAACCAAAACAAATTAAACGTTAAACTGTTTACCTAGTAGTAAAATACTGTAAATACAAAATGAAAATAAAAAAATGTAAATAATTAAGTGTAATTGTATATTTATGTATTTGTAAAATATAAAAACTTTAAAGAACTGTTTTGACGATATTACTGATGTTGTTTTTTTATTAATTGCAGTCAAATAAATCGTAATTTCTTACTCCATCTTAGACTTCTTAGCGTCTGGTTCTTTAGAGAAGAATCGTTTCAACTGCATTTCGTTGTACACCGCGCCGGTGCAACGTCGAAATCAGATTAAAAATATATGTATACATTATGTAGAAATTAGCTGCAAATTAATTGTTTATTCTTTACGACAAAAATAGAGGGAAATTAGTTCTGTACCTTGGTTCTAAAAGGCCAAAGTCCATTTTACAATATTGACTTAAGTACACTATTTGACTCAGCCGAAGATGTTTTACGAATGTAATAAGGGCCAATGTGCTCCAATTGTTTCTTCACAAGACCCCGATGTTTATAGGAAATTTAATTTAAAAAAAAATAAGCATTTAAAGCAATTAAAAGGCAAAATTTTCGATTTCGTATAAATTATCAACTTGGACACTGGCCCTTTTATAACCAAGGTATAGGGTTATTGATAAAAAAGATTTTAATTCCTTAATCCATTACACCCAATAAATTTGGTAGCAATATATAGTATTAATAGTTATTAAGAAAAACCTCATTAATAAAAGTCAAGAAGTTTGGTCCAAACGATAAAAGAACGTAAAAAAAATAGTGTGTTGTTGTTGCTGGACCAATTGTAGACGATGTAACTGCTGCACCAGCAACCTCGACCACATCTTCACCGTCCTTGCGTTTTTACCATCCATTTTGCATGGAACAAAGAGTGTAGATCATACTCGCACTTCACAAGGATATACCTTAAGAAAAGGAATAGGAAATTGAAAGTTAGATATGTGCTTTTTAGACTTTATAAAAAATGAATAATTCTAGAACTGTCTGACAGTCAAAACTCAACGCTAAACTCACTTGTCAAGGACTTGCACAGCACCAGTTTCTCCTTCTGTCTCTCGGCACTATCCAATTCCACATGAAATTGCTCATCGTCCGGTTGTCGTCCATCACGATTCGATGGTTTCAACAAAGCCACTTGTACCATACCGTGCAGCCATCTTACATATTGTGCAAATCTGTATGAGCATGTACATACAAATCCAGACAATATGTCACACCTGACAATGGTTTACCAGGTTTTAAACCGAGTTGACGATCAGGTGCTTCTTTCTCGTACTTTGTTTGATTGTCAAATAAGCGTGTGCTGCTATTTGCTTGAAAAGTTGTGCCAACACCGTGGCCAGGAGGTTCATGTGATCTTCGATGGCAATCTCTTCGATTATCATCGAAAGTGTTACGAATTGTGGAAGGCCCAGGCTCGCCGTAGTTATGATCAATTTGTACCTGGTGTGAAATGTTGGCAGTAGAACGTCAAAGATTTGATGATGAGGATGGTATTGCATCCTGGTTTTTAGTATGAGAACGGGTGTTGCGGAGGGTTGCTGCGGTTTGTAGTCTAACATTCCTGGTGAAAGGCCTGTCATGAATATCATCTGAAAAAAAAATTATATTTCAAATATAAGAACGTGTTGTACGAACATTATTAAAAAAAAATCTTACCTAACCGCTGTCGTTGACTACTTTGGCTTGATGCAAGTGGTTCGTTATCACTCTCATCGTCATCTCTCGAAATGACATTTGTGTTGCGATTTGTTCTTAACTGGCAAGTAGTTGTCGGAACTGCTGTGACTTGTTGAGGGTAAATTTAAAGTGCCTCCATTTGTGATAGTACTATACTCGCATCCTGGCTAGAGTCCGAAGTTTTCTTAATGACTCGTGGATTTGCACGTGGTCATGTAGGAATATTCTATATATAAAAGTTGATTCTATTTGTTTTGTTTTTTTTCGTCCTTGGTAGATGAAGATTCCCATCGACATCAACTAAGAATGGCGGCGGCATAAGATGAGTCTCGTACAAGAAGTTATTTTAAACAAGTATGAAGTTACAATTGAATTATAAATGGATTTTTTTTTGCTAAAAATGGATTCTTTTGGTTGAAAAGAATTCAACCATAAAATTTATGAATTTTACAAAAACAACCGAGAACTGTCATTTTGACATTACATAATGGAAAAAAAACCAAAACGTCACCTTTTGAGCTACTGACGCCATTTTGCAATTTCACATGTATTCACGGACAGGGAATTTAAGAGAGTTTTCTCTTAGTTAGCTCAAATAAAATTTGCGGGTGTTTCAGGCAAGAGGGGTACGAGTCGCGACTCTAGATAATATAGGTACTCTATGCTGCATACTAGGCTTTACCAAACAGGATTAATGTTGTCAAACATGCTGATCCATGTAAACCCTCTATCGAAAAAGGCATTCATCTGTTTGCTGAATGATTCCTTTCTGTTTTTATTTAACCAGGAACGCCGAAATTGTAGAACCACGTGCAAGCATATGCAACAACGAACTGTCACTTTTATCATTTTTCTTTTTCTTCATAATAAACCTAACAACACATAAATAATGGTCGGAAAATCTCGAAACATTTCTTCGAAATTAAATGATGATCAAGTTTGGGAAAAAGTTAAAATAAAGGGAAATATTATTTCTGATGATGGTGGAGGATTTGAAGGTTTAATTGGATTGGAAGTTCTTGAAAACTACGATAAGGATTTTGTCGAAAAAGATAGGGTTTGTTGTATTCTCAATTTAAATAAACTCATTATAAAAAAAACTTACATTATTTCAGAAAAAAAAGAGGCTTTCTAAGAAAGAAAAGAAAGAACTTAAATCCAAAAACTCGGCCAAAAAAAGAAAGTTGATTGAAGATAATTCACATTTAATATGTGATGAAAATTCCCCGACACCATCGAAGAAAGAAAAGCAATCAAAGAATAAAAAAGATGATAGAATTAAAAAAGCTAAAACAAAACCTGGTAGATTTGTTCTTCTCAATCCCACTAACAGTGACGACGAATATAATGAAGGAAAAAGCGGTCAAGTTGATGAATTGGAGGTAAATATTACTCTCTCTTTAGCGATTTTCTAAAAAAAAGAATATTTTTACTCAGGAGTGGGAAGGCATGGGTGTCCCATATCCAATATTGAAAAGTCTAGCTGAAAGAGGATTCAAATCTCCAACTGAAATCCAAGCCAGGACTCTTCCGGCAGCAATTTTGGGAAAAAAAGATATCTTGGGAGCCGCCGAAACAGGAAGCGGGAAAACATTGGCATTTGGAATTCCAATCCTTGCTGGAATACTGGAATTAAAAACCAAGAACTCAAGAGGTGGTATAAGAAAGGCACAAAAACAAGCTTTAAAGAAAGCAAATCGAGATGATCGTGAAAACTTAACTCCTCCACGAGATGAATTAAACGTGGACCAGTCTTTCCCGCAAGACGAAGATAATCATGCAAACGGTGATGGTGAAGCCGATTATAAGCCCCTTTATGCGTTAGTTTTAACACCAACTAGGGAACTCGCTGTTCAGGTAAGGGATCACATTAAAGCAGCGGCTCAGTACACAGACATCAAAGTCGAAGCGGTTTTTGGAGGGTTATCAATAGCAAAACAAGAAAGAGTTCTGAGAGGTTGTCCAGAAATTGTCGTAGCTACTCCCGGGAGATTTTGGGAGTTGTTACAACAAGAGAATCCCCATCTCAGCAAGATCGATGATATTAGCTTTTTAGTTATTGACGAAACTGATCGAATGGTTGAAAAAGGTCACTTTGAAGAACTTAAGCTCCTTCTAAATCGTTTGAATGCTGACGAAAACAGAAAACAAGTGCGTCAGAATTTCATCTTTTCTGCTACTCTAACACTGGTTCATGATCTGCCAGATCATTTGCAAAGTAAGAAAAATAATTGTACTACTATATTTCTTGCATATATATTTTAATAGGACTTGTAAACGTTGAGATAAAACAACTAAACTTAAAATTCAAATAGTAATCACCATAATTCTATATTACAAAATTTCTCTTCTACAGAAAAAAATGTTGGCAGAAAAAATAAACTGGTTAAACCGACGCCAGGTTTAAAGATTCAGAAATTCATTGAAGAGCTTGGTATTTCACAGCCTAAAATTGTCGATGTCACTACAACCGGACGTAAGAACAAAAACATTAACTATGATATATAAAACTTAATCTATATTTTTAGAAACTGCTCATACCCTAACCGAGTGTCGATTGATTTGCCCTATTGACCACAAAGACTATTACCTTTATTATTTTATTCAACGTCATCCAGGAAGGACAATAGTCTTTTGTAATTCAATAGATTGTGTTAAAAGGTTAGCAACTCTCTTCGGATTACTGGAATGTAAGCCACTACCTCTGCATGCAAGCATGATTCAAAAGCAAAGATTGAAAAATCTTGAGAGGTTTAGAGATAATCCGGATGGTTTGCTCATAGCGACAGATGTTGCAGCAAGAGGTTTAGATATTCCAAATGTAGAGCATGTTATTCATTATCAGGCAAATAAACCAAATTATTCAATTTTTGAATATTTTATAAGAAATTAGTTTTTAAATTTTTTCAGGTTCCCAGAACAAGTGAAAATTATGTGCACAGGTCGGGAAGAACCGCAAGAGCTAATCGTGCTGGTATTACAGTTATGTTTATGGAGCCTGGAGAAGTTAAGAGTTACTTGAAGCTCTGTAAAACTTTGGACAGAAGTGCGTCAAATTCCTTTATTTTTCCTTTTAGATCGTATTGACCAAGCTTCAATATCTGTGTAAGGGAGATTTTTAATGCAATACACTTTTCTTTGCTTTAGGTGATGATTTACCAATTTTTCCTGTTGCGGAAAGATACTTGGTTCCAGTTAAACAACGTGTTAATCTTGCTCGAGAAGTGGATAAACTTGAGTTAAAAATTCGTAGAACTCAATCTGAGATTGGCTGGATGAAAAAGAACGCAGATGAAATGGAAATGGTTCTTGGAGATATGGACGATGATTCGTAAGTACAATGAAAAGTGAATCTAATTCTCAATTTATTCAACTCACTTTTTATAAATCTAAAGCAACCAGAGTGATGACGATGATGCTTTTATCATTGAAAAAAGACGAAATCGTCAACATTTGCAAAGTGTTAGGGACGAGTTGAAGCAGTTACTGGGACAACAAATCTTTCCAAGAGGCTTCAGTTATAGGTACGTTAATTTTGAATACAATTAAAGTTTTTATTCTACTCTTCTTGGTGGTGGGTTTAAGTAGTTTTGTGATGTTTTTAATAATTTAAAAACAATACTGGTCTACTGCTAAAAAACTACAATGTAATAAATTAGGCTAGTTCAGGAAAATGAGATCTCAGAGGGCTCAGTGTCAAAAACTGAGCAATAAAAAAAAAATAAATTGGGTGGCGCAACAGCTCGTGGAGAACCAGGACCTAGTGACTTACAACTCTCAACCATTCCTGTGTGCGTGTTGTTGGCAGGAATGGAGGGGACCTACAGTTTTTTGCCGAGTCCGAACGGCACTTTTTCATGACAAGTATACTCTTGGAGGATTTGTCAGTTCATCGCAAGAGGCAGTACCTCGAATAAAGCATTTCTGTTTTTTGGTGGCACGGCTGGGAATCGAACCCACACTGAGCAAGCGAATCCAATATTTTCTTTCCTCAGTGATTTGACAGCAAAACTTCTGAGGAATCCTGTTCAAGAGACTGAGATTGCTGAGGGCTCTGAGATCTCATTTTCAAGAACACGCCTATTAAAATATGCGGCTTTTTTCATTCAATAGTCATAAATTGTTTTTTATACACATACATATATATTTGTTTCTATTTTGTTAAAGATACCCGACAAGTACAGGCAAGCTAGAAATGCCAACTATGGCTGAAACCAGGGATGAAGATAATGCTAACAGTGCGGTTAAAGTCATGAAAAAAGCAATCGTTGATTTGAAGATTGAAAAGAAATTAAGAAATAAAAAGAAAAAATATTGATTTGTTAAAATTCCATTAAATATCATATGTATATTTGTTAAATAATGAATCATTTTTACTATTCTAAATTCAACTTATAAAAAAATCGATAGAAAAGTAATGTTGGTCGTTGCTGCTGTGGAAGCTGTTACTACTACTACTACTACTACTACTACTACTACTACTACTACTCGTGTTACTACTCGTAATAGCAGAATACAAACATTCATGCGGATAAATTAGCAGAATTTGTATGATCCTCATTCACGTATTGTCAAAATAATTTGTGAATAGTAATCACAAAATGCGCCTTATCATAAAATATTAATTTATCTTAATTTCATGAATAAGTAAATTATTATTATTATTATTCCGATAAAATTATTTTAATTAGAAATGAGTGTGACTTATGCATTCTTCCATTTAAAGTTTTTAGATATTTTTTTATTTTCCTTGGTGGTCATTAATTAAACACCTATAGATGAGTTCTCAAGAAGGATGTATTCTCCTTTTTTTAATTTTGGTTTGAGGACTCGGAATCTACGTCGGGCGCCATAGGTAATAGAGGTGGAGGATTATAATTACTAATTTTTTATTAGGAAAACCACAAATTAGAATATGGTAATTGTGACAGATGGGTCACAAACAACAACAACAAGCGTACCTCAAGGAAGAGAAACTACACTGTAGTTCACTTGAATTAAGGCAAAAATAAAATTGTACTAAACGGTGTTACGGCCAGTTTTCATGGCCAAAGCAAACTTATATGTTGACGGTTAGCAAAGGTCATACATGGAATTAATTTCTCCATGGAATACAGTTACCAAAATTATTTCCTTTTTTAAAGTAACGGACATTTTTCAAAGTTAGTAAAAATACTCAAAAAAGTAAGCAGTAAAATTGGTTCACATGAATAAAGGCAACAGCAAAAATTGTGGAAGTTTTAATATTTTGATTTTATTGATTCTTTTTTGTGGTAATTATTATAAACAATAATAAAACAAATAATTTAGTAGTGGGTATGACCACCGTTTATTGAAATTAATTCAGCGATATTTCGGCCCAAGCAGACTTAATGCCATGGATAAATCCTTCTTTATTTTCGTACTGCCTCCGTCCTTCGTATACCTTGCGTGTAAGCCACCCCAGACATTTTCGATAATGTTAAGGTCAAGTGAATACGGCGGCCAATTCAGCACTTCAACTCGTTGGCTTGCAATATACGACTTTACAATACGAGCAGTATGGATTGGTACGTTGTCATGTTGCAAGATCCATGGCAAAGGTCCAAAAAAGACCTTCAGCTTAGGAAAGGCTGATTCCAATACTTCCTTGTAGGTTATTCCCGTTATTTTTGTGCTTTGAACATAAAGCTCCAGTGCTCCATAATAGGTGATCGTACCCCAGACCATTACTCCACCCCCTCGGCTATGATGGCGCGTTAAGTCTTCCTCTTTGCGCAAATCTTGAAAATAAAAGTAGCCATCCGGTCCATCTAAATTAAACTTCTTTTCATCCGTGAGGACAACCATTCACCAATCATTTTTAGTTTGGCTCTGGCCTGTAGCCCAAGCCATAAATGATGTTTCGCAAACTTAAGTCGAAGCTCCTTACGCACTGCATTCAGGTTTTTTTTTGTCAGCTTTAACCTCTTCATATGACCAGCACCCAGAATAAGACGCCGAACAGTCGATTTGCTTGCATTTACCCCTGCTTCGAATTTGATTTTTGATTTGGAATAGCTGTTTTGATGATTTTACGTCTGTCAGATGGTGGGATCACAGTAGATGTCCTTTCTTTGTAGGTATTGTTTTCCATAGGAAAGAGATAAATAATTGTCAACACAAATTGCACTACGCTCAATTTTGTTTGCAATTTGGGGGTTTGAATAACCTTCCGTGGTAAACGTCTATTTATTCCTTCTCGGCTGTATTTAAAATGTTTGCTCTTCCCTTTTTTAATAAAAATTTATCTATTTCACGTTAACTTTACTGAACTATAATTTTGCACTAGTTTTCTCAAGAAATATTGATGAATGCAAGTAGTTTCACAACTGCCTTTATTCAAATTAACCAAAGGAGAATAGGACAAAACGGTCTACAAGACCAATAACGACGAGACATATGTCGTCGGAAAGGTATTTTTATGTACTACAATAGTTACTATGGGGGCTTACTTCAAATCACTGTGCGAAAAAAGTTATTCGCTAAATAGGATTGTGCTCTGGTACATTCTAGTATGAAAAAAGTACACTCCTCGTCAACTGAATACGCACAAACATTTTTTAATATACTTTATCCATTTTTTCCAAACAGTGATGGTTATTATGCCATCTGTTGATGCTAACTATTCCCTTAAGATGTTAAGCAGATAATTCCGAAAGAATTATCCAAAAACAACCGTGAGTTTTTCTTCAACCACTTGCAAAGTGTTTTATATGCAAAGTAGGAGTTTTTTTTTAGTCAACTGAATAGGTACAACGCCATTTTCTTCGTTGTTTATAAGTTTTTTGGAGTGCTTGACAGTTTAAATTAACGATTTTAGTGTTTTCAGTAAAATTTAATTCTTGATTTCAAATTTTAAGAAAAATGGGTAGATCTACGTGTCTTAACAGTGTTGAAAAAGCTAAAATCGATTTACTTAGAGACCAAGGCCTAACTGGACGTGCAATAGCTGATAAAGTAGGCCGAAGTTTAAATGTTGTTTATTCTTACTTGAAAAATAAAGATGCATACGGCAAAACATGAAGGGAGGTAAGAAAACAGCAACAACAGCAGCTGAGAGACGAAGAATTTTAAGATATGCATCAAATTCTTCTGATTCTGTGGCAAAAATAAAACAAAAAGTCGGCGTAAACGCAAGTTGCTCAACAGTATTAAGAGTAATCAACAACTCAAGCCATCTTAAACGAATGAAACTTAAGAAAAAACCACCACTTGACGAGAGACGGAAAATGTTGCGATTAGATTTTTCAAGACTTCACATGAGTTGGAAAAAAGAATGGTATTACGTGGTTTTTTCAGATGAAAAAATTTTAATTTCGATGGCCCTGATGGGTTCAACTTCTATTTTCACGACTTAAGAAAAGAAAAAAGATTTTTAAAGCGCCATCATAGTCGTGAAGGAGGTGTCATGATATGGGGAGCAGTCAGTTATTATGGAACAGTTGAGCTCGAGGTTGTAACATCAAGAATGACAGCAGCTGGGTATAAAGTAATTTTGGAAAGAAATTTTCCTAAATTTTCTAACATCTTTGGACCCATAAACTGGACCTACCAACATGATAATGCGCCTATTCACTCAGCGCGCATAATAAAAACATGGATAGAGGAGCAACAAGTGCAGTTGCTTCAATGGCCGCCGTACTCACCTGATCTAAACATCATAGAAAATGTCTGGGGATGGTTAGTACGCAAAGTTTATGAGGGTGGTCGTCAGTTCGAAGACAAAGAAACCTTAATTTCTGCAATCAAATTAGCGTGGAGCGAAATTTCGTTAAATTACATTAAAAAGCTATACGATTCCATGCCGGATCGAATTTACGAAGTAATTAAAAATAAAGGTGGAAGTACCCACTACTAAACTTAAACAAAAACTTGTTTCATTCCATTCCAATACCAATTTTAATTTTTGTACCTATTCAGTTGACTAAAAAAAAAACTTCTACTTTGCATAAGTTACACTTTGGAAGTGGTTGAAGAAAAAACTCACGGTTGTTTTTGGATAAAACTTTGAAATTCTGTTATTTATATGTTACGAAAATTTTTACCATCAACAGATGGCATAATAACCATCACTGTTTGGAAAAAATGGATAAAATATATTCAAAAATGTTTGTGCGTATTCAGTTGACGAGGAGTGTATATTTAGTTTGGGGAAAATTTATGAAAACTGGTCTAACATATAACGACAATATATATGTCATTGAAAAGGTATTTCCATTACCTACAATATCTTTAATATAAGTTCAGTTAGAATCTCTGTGTGAAAAAAGTTATTCGTAAAATAATCAAATATTGTGGTTCATTTTAGTGTGAAAAAATGTTTTTTTTTTTTAGTATGGGCGAAAAGTGTGATGGCAAGTTCAACCAATAACAACGGGACGCATGTCGTTGGAAAGGAAATTTTATGTATTACAATAGTCAATATAGCAGCTTTACTCAAATCTTTGTGTGAAAAAAGTTATTCGCTAATTGTTACCCATGCTCCATACATTTTATCTGTGCTAAAATTCCCTAAAACAGCGAATAACTATTTTCACACAGTAATTTTAAATAAGTTGTTACTGTAACTATTATTGTTCATGAAAATACCTTTTCAACGACATGCATATTATTAGTACTGGTAAGACCAGTTTGTATACATTTTGTCCACACTTAATGGTACCAAAACAAAACCTAGGTTTACGAATAACTTTTTTTTACACAGTGATTTGAAATGAGCCGCCATAGTGGCTATTGTAGCTCATAAAAATACCTTTCCAACGACATACGTCTCGTTATTATTGGTTCCTAGACCACCTTCCATACATTTTTGCCGATTGTCCTTTCGTTGCTTAATTTTACGATGCTTTTTGAAAACATTGGAACAATTGCGATTCTTGGTACAGCAAAGTGTTTTTTTTTGGAATGCATTCTCTTCAGAAGTTCTGAAACCGTACTTTTAATTATGTAGCAATTAACGGGACTTTACAGTCGCGTTTATACAACAAAAATTGGCTTTATTCAAGTGAACCGCAGTGTATAACTGATATTTGGTGAAATGGGAATAAAAAAAGAGAGATGGTTAATTATGGGCGTGCTCCCCTTCAGGCGATACTTTTCATTGGCTTAACCTTATAACATCAGCTTCAGTACATATCTGACAGTTATAGTTCTAGCTATAAGGATAAAGCAGCACTTAAGCAAAAAAAAATGCAAATTAGAAAGAAATTGAAGGTACATCAGCATAATTTGTAACAGGTTGAACTTTTTATGTTTTTGTTCCTCATTCTTAAGCATAACAGATAAATTAGCTGATTCCCTCTCCCATTGCGCATCCCCAATTTTATTCAATACCTATTAATTTGCAAACAAATGTAATTTGTCCGGTTTGGGTCGATCATAAACATAACAGAGAGTAAAATATCTCAGATAGCCTAGTCGACGGTTCAGAGAGGTACCGCATACCGAAGCTTTCAATTACCCTTTTCTTTAACTTTTCATACATGTTTGTACCTATCACGCTAAATTAGTTTCTTAATAAGAGAAGTTAATTCTTTGAATTTCAAAATAGAACTGGTTTTTATTTATTTTTCAAGCACTATTTATACTAAATTTTGATTACATTCGATAAACAAACATAACAAATTATTATAAGAATGATTGATAACTTGTTTTTTTAATTAAGTGAAATATTAGGCGTTTTATTATCATCTGGATCCGGATCTGGATTAACTTTTAACACGTATTACAAAAACAATTTTGAAAATTTCCCATTATTTTGATTTTGTATTACGTGTAAAAGTTAATCCAGATGCAGATCCCGATGATAATAGAACACACCTATTATTATTTTTTTAAAACTAAGTGGGATAAAGCTATTATTTAAAGTAAATCAATGGATCGTCACAACGCTTTCATCCTGGGTAGCACAACTGATCGAGTGACTGCATACTATCACTTTCTCTTCTTAACTAACATTATCATTAATTTATCGAAAAAATGGGATTCCACTTTCGTTTTCCGTGGGTTTTGTCCGGATCGATGTGATCAGAGTGCATTTTTAAGTGAAATGAAATAACAAAACCTGTTCTTTCCTATCAAAAAAAAAAAGTACATTTATACGAAACAAGCATATCTCGTTAGCTTCTTACAGTTCCTGATTACAAAAATGAATGAGAAGTCAAATTCAATTCAATTCTCTTTTTTTTTATTTAAAATAATTAAAATTTATTACCTTTTGTGTAGCTTCACATGTGCTTTGCAACATAACGCCGCACTCCGTCAATCACAAATGATCTAGAATATTTTGTTAAAAGAGACGAAACATTCATAGTTGGTGTTGAAAAATATTCCAAATATGGTTCGATTTCTTCAAGGGTCCACCTTGTTTTCAATTTAAATAGCAAATCAACTCTGTCGTGAATATTAGTCGTAATATTGTCTTCGTTTAGTGATCTCACACATGGAGGCTTTGACTCTAAGTCAATAATCCCGATTCCACGAAGGTATTTTGGCTAGAAGAAAAAGTAACAAGTTTTTAAAGATCTGTAGGCATACTGATATTTATTTACGTCAATTTTATAGCCTGCGACCATAGCATCCTGCCAAGTGGACATGAATTCTTCAACTCGAAATTTCAACCCTGGTTTGAGAATATTAAGAGCTACAATACGAGCCAAAAGTTCTTCCTTATATTGAAATTTTTCTGGTTTTAAATCACTTGGTTGGGCATAAATTTTGAAAATCCCCTCAACAATGTTCCTTGGCACAATTCCTTCAAGGGCATCTATCGTTTCATCTCTATCAACCTCGTCGATCGGCCATGAGTTCTCAGTTATAACCGCCATCATCAAGTTGACAATTCGAAATTCATATTCGTAGTCCAAGACTCTTATGAATCCATCCAGTTCTAAAGCACGAACCCGTTTTAAGCCTTTCTCGAACTGTTTTCTACTACATTGCACAGTATCTAGGAGTTGCTCGAATGTAAATAGAAGCTTTTTTTCAATAATATATTCATTTTCTGGGCCAGAAAAGCGTGTCATCAATAAAAGATCATTAAGCTTGCGAAACCGAGGCTGAACTTCTCTGCATTCGAAGTACTCGTAGAACACCTTCAGAATCTTTTTCTGTTCTAAGACTCTTTCTATGGTTACTTCATCGTCATCACTATCATCATTATTTATTCGTTCCATCGAGGAATTGGCTCCAATTCTTGGACTTTTAAGTGGAGACGTACTTGTTTGAGCAGCAAATTTTAGATCAGGGATCAAAAGGAGACTGTTTGATATTCCAGTCTCTTTAACTTCATAAGTTTTTTCATTTGTACATAGAACAGCATTCTCATGTAGGCCTCCTTTAAACAACAGAGTGTCCCCATCTTTAATACTTTTTAAGATATGCGGATTCAATTCTAAAAGGCGAAACTTTTCATTTCCACAATTATTGGATGGAAAATAGAAAGACTGAAGACTTGGTAAATACAGACTACAATAAATAATACAAATAATTTAGTACTATACCTGTGTTACTGGAGTTAAATTACGTTCATCCATGCGCGCATGGTTTATTATTTCTTTTACATCTTCAGGTGTTCGAATATATCTGTGTAATTATTATAGAAAAATTAACTTGTTGACCCGTGTTAACAACAGTTTTAATTTTACTTACGGTGGTTGGACTTTTTCTTCATCTGTTTCCATTGCGGATGCAGAATTCATTTTGATAAAATGAACAAATAACACACAAGAAATAATGCTAATTTTATTGTATGATAAGAGAAATGTTTTAAAATTAATATGATTTTTCAATACAAAAAAAATACCGCCAAAACTTCCCTTTCCTTTTGACGTTTCTGTTTGTTTTTGTTTCTATTTATCGTGTTGTTTCCTATTTCTTCTTTTTTTTAACAAGTTGCAGTTTGCAGGCGTTTGACGTTTTTTATTTCTTTTCTCTTGTTTGTTTTGTACCAAGATTCTCAAGAAACCAAATAGAAATTCCTCGCGTTCCGATGTTTATTCGCTATGTCGGCATTTACACTACCCGATTTTTCCAGTACGATTTTTCCCAAAATCGTGTGAAATGTTTACATGAAACGATATGATACGATTTTTCCAGTCCGATTTCTATTCCTGTCCTCTTCATACTTTATTACTGTCTCTTTCATTTTGCATTCCGAGGTAGATGGCATATTAAACCATCGTCACCTATTGCATTTTTTTTTTTCGTAAAACACATCTACTGGCAATCAAATACTTTTTGGTTTTACGAAAAAAAAATTTAATTCAACAAAATTAAACCCACAAATAATTTCATCATCATTGTTGTTGTTTTTTCTCCTGAAACCCAACCTTTAAGTGCCTTGCATATAAGCTGTGTAGCAAATACCGATGTAAATGCCGACTAACATAGTGCCCATTTACACCACCCGATTTTTCCTCAAACGATCTTTTGTTCATAGATGAAGGGAGTAGAAAGTGAGGGGTAAGGACCAAATCGTCCGTTCCTGGCAAACTCACACGATTTTTCCAGTATGTTTGCGTTCTCTGTTAGATAATCTAATCGTAAAGTAAAATAAAATAAAATAAAATAAAATAAAATATCAACCCGACCAATGGTTTATCACACGGCTTTGAATTAAAAGCTGACGCGATGGGAAATGATTTCCTATCACTTCCCACGAAATCACCAAATATATTTTTTGTAAATTTAATTACTCCAATTCCCATTTTCTGCCTTTCCCACAATCCAATTTCCACCCAACTCCCACAGCGCGTGAGACCAGACGAAATATGATATTAACTAAAGTTCAAAGTTTTGCCTCACGCGCTGCACATTCATTTTATCGACCGCCACTTTTTGGCTTTGCCTTATGCAAAGCTTCTGATAGATTAATATAATTTTGTTAGTTGCATTTCAAGCACCGTCATCACCTCTGGTTATTTAAATAAATAATAAAAACCTAAAAAACAAACTTTGTGTCTTAATAATTAATTTTCCTTAATATATTTGTGCAAAAAAATTGGCGACCGTGACAGGACGCATACTAAAAAAGTTTAGTGGCCTGCAGATAAAATAAACATAAAAAGGAAAATAATTAAAAGATAACTAACAAATTTTGAAAAAGTGTGTGTGAACTTTTGTGACTCAAAATCTTTTTAATATACATATAAAAAAAACCTTTAAATAAATAAATAAAATAAATTGAGTGGCGCAACAGCTCATGGAGAACCAGGGCCTAGTGACTTACAACTCACAACCATTCCTGTGTGCGTGTTTGTTGGCAGGAATGGAGGGGACCTACAGTTTTTTGCCGAGTCCGAACGGCTAAATGAGAAGCACTTTTTCATGACAAGTATACTCTTGGAGGATTTGTCAGTTCCTCGCAAGAGGCAGTACCTCGAATAAAACATTTCTGTTTTTAGGTGGCACGGCTGGGAATCGAACCCACACCTTCGGCATGACAGTCCTACGCACTAACCATCAAGCCACGAGGTACTACAAAAAAAAACCTTTAAGTGATTTAAAACGATGACTTCAATGGAACAATTAACCGACCATCAGGAGGAAGTAGGCACAGCTATCTGCAAGCTTGCCCGCAACTACCGAAAGGATGGTCGTGGGAGAAAAACCCTCGAATATCTACAGCATCGTTGGTCCAGTCTCAACGAATTATGGGAAATATTCCATAGCACTGACGTCGATATTAAGGCAAAGCACCCACTGGAAACTGATCACGAGTATCATACAAAGGGATACTTCAACGAGATCAAAGGGGTGTATGAAAGCATGAAGGAAGACATCATGAGGCGTTTTTCAGAGGCAGAAAAATCCGATGATGTAGATAGAATACCAGAAGAGAGGCCGAAAGAGACCACAACAGTCAAGCAGCTACAAGAGCAGCCAAAGGAGCCCCTCGGAAAGCCCCCAGCAGGGCTCTCAATAATGCCCGCTCCAGCAGGCACTACTGAAGATAAAACAAACAAAAGATTCACCATTGATCCCTTACCAGAAACCAGCAAATTGACAAGTGAGAGCAAATTCCGCCTTCTTGGAAAAATTTTCCAAGGATCTCTCAACAACTGTCCGGTCAATTTGAGGGAAACTTTACCTCAGCAATTCCAGCAAAAAACAACCACACTCATGCGCAACTGGGACGAATTAACCACTGCGTATGAACGACTTGGGGACGATGCAGCTGCAGCCGACATAGAGCTGTATTTTAAGCTCCAAGAAGAATTGGACGTGAGGATTGCATGGCTACCGAATCGAATGCCACCAAATCAGTCAAGCCAAATGAATCAAATCGGAGCAACTTCAATTAAGCTACCAAAAATTGAGATTCCAAAATTTGATGGAAGCTATCTCAATTGGCCACAGTTCTACGACCTATACAAGCAAATGGTGCACAACCAACCAATTGCCGCAGCGCAAAAATTATATTTCCTGAAAACTAATGTCACCGGCGATGCACATACCTTAATTCAACATGTCCATGTCACCGATAGCAATTATGAGTTGGCATGGAACACATTGGTAGACAGGTTCAACAACAAGAGGCTGTTGTTAACTGCACAGTTAAACCGACTATTTCAACATTCCGTCGTCGTTGACAATGCCAAAAGTCTAAAAAAGCTTCATGACACAACAAAGGAAGTTATGCAAGCCATCCAGAACCTCGACTATGATACCAGTGGATGGGATCCTGTTGTTGTTCATCTATTGCTAGACAGGATGGATAAGGACACGCGAATGATGTTTGAAGAATCGCTGCAGTCACCAAGAATCAGCCCAACTCTAACACAACTACTCGAGTTCGTGGAAGCCAGGTTCCAAGCCCTAGAAGCTGTTAATCGCGATGAAAGGAAGAAAGTGGTAACAACCGCTTCTGAAAATTTAAGGGGAGTTTCTTATTGTAGTTTTTGCAAATCAAATAATCATAAGATTTTTAATTGTAAAAAATTTATTTGTCTTTCAGTGGAAGAACGTAACCAGAAGGTGCGGAAGCTTCAACTATGCACCAACTGTTTGCAAGGAGGACATCATTTTTCATCGTGTCAGCAGGTTGGAAAATGTAAAACGTGCAACGGGAGGCATAACTCTTTGCTGCATTATCCGTCCAAAAAGGATCCACACATAAAAACTTCAACATCCGGTAAGTCGTGTGATAATAATATTGGTCGGGTGGGTGAACTTCCTTCAGGGTCATCAACTAATACTTCATTAGGAGTTGTGTTAAAAGGTCGTGAGGTATATCTTGCCACAGCAATAGTTAATGTTCTATGTTCAAATGGTATGCGAATTCCTTGTCGAGCTATGTTAGACTCAGGATCGCAATTAAATTTTATAACTACCTCTTTAGCTCAGCAACTTAGGGTATAAAAAACAAAGAAGGGATATTCCCATCAGCGGAATAGGAGGCAAAGAAACTCAGTCAAGTTTTATTATAAATGTGTCCATAGAATCAAGAACATCCACTTACAAAACAAAAATTGAGGCCAGTATAATGCCAAAAATAAGTGATTATCAGGCAACTGCACCTGTGGACATGCAAACTTGGAAATTGCCTTCCAACATTATTCTTGCCGACCCTTATTCAATTAATTCTCGCTGCATCGACTTATTAATCGGAGCAGAGATATTTTTCGAACTATTCTTGCCAGGAGAGTTCAAAATCTCAAATAACCTTTATTACGAAATACTAAATTAGGTTGGCTTCTAGCTAGTAGCGTTGTAGATCCTACTAGTAGTTTATATTGTCATTCAGTCTCAAAACCTAGTATGAGTTCTTTAGATAAATTAGTCCGATCCTTTTGTGAAAGTGAAACCTTTGAAGGTGAATCAAAAATGTATACTGAAGAAGAATTTAAATGTGAAGAATATTTTAAGAAGCATGTGAAAACCACAGACCATGGTCAATATATAGTACGTCTTCCTTTTAAACAGGAACCAAATAAAATTTTGGGTAATTCAATGGCAATCGCTAAAAAGCGTTTCTTTTCATTAGAAAGAAAACTAGAAAATAATACAGAATTAAAAACAAGTTATGTTAATTTCATGGCTGAATACGAACGTCTAGGTCATATGACACCGATTGCTGATGAAACAATACCTAAACATCATTATGTCCTTCCACATCATTGTGTACTAAAACCAGAGAGTTCATCAACAAAACTGCGAGTCGTTTTCGATGCTTCCGCGAAAACATCGTCCGGTTTTTCTCTTAATGACACCCTCATGGTTGGCCCAACAGTCCAATCAGACTTATTCTCAATTATTGCTAATTTCAGGCTATACAAATATGTATTCACTGGCGATATAAGTAAAATGTGTAGACAAATTCTAGTCCATCCAATAGATAGAGCATATCAGCTCATTTTGTGGAGGGCAGATACTAAAAGCCCTTTAAAAACATATCAGTTAAACACAGTTACATATGGAATGGCTCCAGCTTCCTATTTATCCACAAGATGTCTATTTAAATTAGCAAATGATTTTCAACATATATATCCTAATGCATCAAACATAATTACAAAAAATTTATATGTAGACGACTGCCTCACCGGCGCAAACACTCTTAAAGAAGCCAAGCAGCTTCTCGATGAAACTATAACACTATTGCCACAGGGAAATTTCGAGCTAACGAAATTCTGTTCAAATGATCCACGCATTCTTGAAAATATTCCTTTGGAAAATCGAGAAAAAATGTTGACTATTTATCAATCCGAGGTGATAAAGACACTTGGCTTAGTTTGGGAGCCAACTCAAGACAAATTCAAATTTTGCTACGATTATAAAGCACCCTGTAATGAACAAGTAACAAAACGAAGCGTTCTTGCTGACTTGGCTATATTCTTTGATCCTCTGGGTCTAATTGGACCAGTGATATTACTGGGTAAAATATTTCTTCAAGAACTTTGGAAAACCAAGATTTCTTGGGATGAAAATTTGCCTCTAGAGCAGGCATCTAAGTGGCTAAACTATTTGTCCGAATTTTCTTCTTTGCAGGAAATTAATATACCCCGCCTTGTTTTAATAGATTCGGCAGTGAAATTAGAACTACATGCATTCTCTGACAGCAGTGAAAGCGCCTTTGGCGCATTCATTTATTTAAAATCTATTGACAAAGAAGGGAAAGCCTTTGTTCAGTTGTTGTGTTCAAAATCTCGTGTAGTTCCCTTGAAAGCAACAAGCATAGCCCGATTAGAACTTCAGGCGGCAGTATTATTGGTAGATTTGGTACAAAAAATTCTCCCAATAGTTCGTAGGACAATTGCATCTATTTGCTATTACACTGATTCAACAACAGTTTTAACATGGATAAAAGCACCTTCCTACACCTGGGAGACATACATTGCAAATCGTGTAGGTAAAATTCAATCGAATTCTAACTTGAATCATTGGAATTATGTTATAGGAGAATTAAACCCTGCAGATCTTATATCGCATGGGCTGGGAATGCGTGATCTTATAAAATCAACCATTTGGTTCGATGGTCCTGAGTTTTTGAGACGAAATGGTTTGTCAAACATCCAAATAGATTATTTAATACCAGAACAAATCCCTGGGCGTCGAAAGCTCAAGACGGTGTTGAATATGTCCATCCAAGGTGATTTATTAACTTCGGTAAATCATAAAAATTCGTTTTACACGCTGCAAAAAATTTTTGCATTCTGCTCTAGATTTTTAATGAGTTTTAAGTCCCGTTGCGAAGAACGCAAAAACACTGGTTTCTTAACCATGGAAGATATCCAGAAAGGAACGATATTGTTGTGGAGGAGCGTTCAAATAAGTGTTTTCCCGGAAGAGTACAAGGCACTTCAGGCAGGAAAACCTCTCCACAATAATTCCAAAATACTATCATTAAGTCCATATTTTGATAAAACAACAATGTTGATACACGTGGGAGGAAGACTTAAAAACGCTGAAATTACTTCCCAAGCTAAAAACCAAATATTACTTCCAAAAAATAATATAGTCACAACATTACTTCTAGATTACTTGCATAAAAAACATCTACACGCTTCACATAGAACACTTATATCTATATCTAGGCAACAATTTTGGATTCTAAGTGTAGGAAGAGAAACACGCAAGGTGCTATCTAAATGTATCCAATGTTTCCGTGCCAAACCCAGATCTATCGATCAATTAATGGGTAACCTACCAAAAGAAAGAATCGTACCTGCTCGACCATTCCATTTTTCAGGAGTGGATTTTTGTGGCCCAATACGAACACATTATAAGGTTCGAGGAAAAACTCCAACAAAATCTTATCTTGCAGTATTTGTATGCTTCTCTACAAAAGCTGTTCATCTTGAAGTAGTAAGCAACCTTACCACTGAATCGTTTATTAATTGCTTAAAACGATTTGTTGGGAGACGAGGTGTATGCCACACAATATTCTGTGACAATGCTACAAATTTTGTTGGTGCAAGAAATCAATTAAAAGACATTCAAGAGTTTCTTGATTCATCTGAAACTCAATCATCAATAAATTCGAATTGCCTAAAAATGGGAATCAACTGGAAACACATTCCGCCTCGCTCTCCTCATTTCGGAGGCCTTTGGAAGGCCGCTGTTAAATCAGCAAAAACTCTCTTAATAAAATATCTAGGAGAAGCTTCTTTAACTTATGAAGAGCTTTCTACAGTCGTTGTTCAAATTGAATCGATATTAAATTTACGCCCACTTACACCAATCTCCTCAGATCCTAATGACTTGCAGGCACTGACTCCAGGTCATTTTCTAATTGGGGCTCCGTTAACTGCACTACCTGAGCCTAAACATTACTGATCATAAAATCTCAAGATTAGACAAATTTCGTCAGATTCAGCATATTCAACAACATTTTTGGCAAAGATGGTCAAACGAATACCTCCACCTTCTTCAACAGAAGTTAAAGTGGAAGGTGCAATCCCAAAATCTAGAACCTGGAACAATGGTTGTTTTAAAAGATCCACACCAGCCTCCAATGAAATGGAAGCTTGGGCGTGTAGTCGAAGTCGTTAAGGGATCTGATGGATTAGTGCGAGTGGCACATGTTAGAACGGAAACAGGAACATATCAACGAGCAATTCAAAATCTATGCCCTTTACCAATTGATCATGAAGAACAGCGAGAAGAAAATGCACAACCCCCAATACAAAATCAACCCTCAATGAGATTAAGAAGCGGAAGATTGCTCGGTAGTTCTATGACAGCATTACTCTGTTTCATGTTGCTATTGTTTCCTTTAGCAGCCTCCTTAGAAAGCGAACCAATAAGGATTACAAAATTCGACGATTCCACAGGCATTTATTTTGAGGACATAGGTAGTGCTAGCACTGTAAACAGTTTTTGGAACATTTATATCTTTTATAATTTGTCATCATATTGGTTAGAGCTGGGAGAAGTGAAAGCATACGTAGAGAGAATGGATAAAATCTGTTTAGATGATTTGAAAACTAATCCGTATTGCATGCCTACGCTGACCGCACTCAAACATAGAGTAATTATTATCGAATCTAACAATGATCTCATTCATAGCTATCATACTTCTTACAGCAAACGGATAAGAATTGCTAGATCTCCTTTCGATTTTATCGGAAACGTAGCACATAGTTTATTTGGAGTATTGGATCAAGATGATGCTAAAGACATACATCATCAAATTTCATTGGTCAACCAAGATGAACAACATCTCGTGCACCTTTTTAAAAACCAAAGTTCAATTGCAGACGCAACAGTAAATCTACTTAAACGAAGCAATTTGCAGCTAAGTCAGCAATATCAAGGTCTAAAAACTATCTTCGAAAAATCTTTAAACAGCATTGATGTTAATCAGCGATTTTCTGCGTTAACATCGTATTTGATCTTATCAATTACAAATCTCGAGATGGTGCAAGACACATTACTTGACATTCTCCTAAGCCTTAACAATGCCAAAATGAATCCTCATTTTATTTCACCTTCACCATTTAGCCAACGACTACAAATCATTAGGAACAATCTTCCGTCTCATCTTAACACTCCCACAGCATCTGTATTAGATGTTTTCAAGTTGTCATCCATCAAGGGACGAAGTCTAAATGACTCAATAGTATTTGAAATGATGATTCCTTTGGTTGATAACCAAGAATTCCAGCTTTTCAATTTGGTTCCATTTCATATATTTCAAAATAATTCTAGTTTCATAATAGAATTATCATCCCGGTATCTGGCAGTCACTCCAACAAGAGAAAGGTATTTTGCATTAACAGAAAATCAGTTATTATCTTGTCAATTTCTTTCAACTCGAAATTTTATTTGTAACCAACAACTACCAACAATGATCCATCAAGGCAGTAATAATTGCGAAGTTTCATTACTGAATCACTTCGAGAATGCTCTAAGTTACTGCTCTTTAAAAAAAAACCCAATTTTAGAATTTTGAGAGATTAGATCCCTCAAAGGGGGGGGAGTATGTTAGATAATCTTATCGTAAAGTAAAATAAAATAAAATAAAATAAAATATCAACCCGACCAATGGTTTATCACACGGCTTTGAATTAAAAGCTGACGCGATGGGAAATGATTTCCTATCACTTCCCACGAAATCACCAAATATATTTTTTGTAAATTTAATTACTCCAATTCCCATTTTCTGCCTTTCCCACAATCCAATTTCCACCCAACTCCCACAGCGCGTGAGACCAGACGAAATATGATATTAACTAAAGTTCAAAGTTTTGCCTCACGCGCTGCACATTCATTTTATCGACTGCCACTTTTTGGCTTTGCCTTATGCAAAGCTTCTGATAGATTAATATAATTTTGTTAGTTGCATTTCAAATACCGTCATCACCTCTTGTTATTTAAATAAATAATAAAAACCTAAAAAACAAACTTTGTGTCTTAATAATTAATTTTCCTTAATATATTTGTGCAAACATTCTCTTTTATACTTTTCCCAGAGTCTTGCGTGTTCAGCGTTGCCACTAATCGGAGAATTTTCCGAAGCAGATCCAAAAAGAAAATGCAGTAACTAGATTTTTTTTCACAGTAGATATGCATTTCCAAATTTGTATTTGTATTTTCGAAGAAGAAATTAATGATACATATATAAGTGATTGAAAACACATACATAGTGTACGAAAGTACAAGCAACAAAATAAACAAACTACAAAGAAACAATGAAGTACAATCATAGCCATTTAAACTTACCTTTAAATTAATAAATACAGTCCACAACTGAGCTATTTTAACTAAATGTCATATTCTTGAAATGTCATAAAATCAATGAAATGTATGTACGATCGCATATACACCAAGTCATATGACTTAAAATTACACATTAAACATTTTCATTTAAAAACAAGTGGATGCATTTTATTTTCACCTTGTTTCAATTTACTCTTTTTTCCTAATTTTTTATAATAAAAATCTAGACGACAACACTTAGTTTGCTACACAGCTCATATGCAAGGCACTTAAAGGTTGGGTTTCAGGAGAAAAAACAACAACAATGATGATGAAATTATTTGTAATTTTGTTGAACTAAATTTTTTTTTTTCGTGAAACCAAAAAGTATTTGATTGCCAGTAGATGTGTTTTACGAAAAAAAAAGAAATGCAATAGGCAACGCTGGTCCTAATATGCCATCTACCTCTGAATGCAAAATGAAAGAGACAGTAATAAAGTATGAAGAGGACAGGAATAGAAATTGGACTGGAAAAATCGTTCATATCGTTTCATGTAAACATTTCACACGATTTTGGGAAAAATCGTACTGGAAAAATCCACCCGATTTTTCCACACACGATCTTTTGTTCATTGGTGAAGGGGGTAGAAAGTGAGGGGTAAGGACCAAATCGTCCGTTCTTGGCAAACTCACACCATTTTTCCAGTATGGTTGCGTTCTCTTTTATACTTTTTCCAGAGTCTTGTATGTTCAGTGTTGCCACTAATCGTAGAATTTGCCGAAGCTGATCCAAAAAAAAAATGCAGTAACTAGATTTTTTTTTTTTGCAGTAGATATGCATTTCCAAATTTGTATTAAGTCGGCATTTACACCACCCGATGTTTCCTCAGACGATCTTTTGTTCATAGATGAAGGGAGTAGAAAGTGAGGGGTAAGGACCAAATCGTCCGTTCCTGGCAAACTCACACATAGATTTTAATATATACCTAGATAACCAACTTCGCTTTCAAAAGTGAAACTCGGCCACCATTTTATTGGAGGCATTTACAACAACAATTCTATTGTGTTTTGTGTTTTGTTTACTTTTTGCAGAGGAGATTTTTTCTGAAATAAAGTATTTGTATTTGTTTAATTGGTTTTTTTATTTATGAAACGTGATTTTAAAGTGTGCAAGATTGCAAAAATATAAAAATACCTAGTGCTGGTAGTGTCTATACGTGCAAATACAGTAACAAGAAAAAATGGTATTTTTGCCATATTTATCTGAGTAATGACAATAAATTATCCCCCATATTAATAAACGGAAGATAACAACGTGCTAGCGTTTATACATCTGTTAACTTGTAATTTTTATTAACAAATGTGTAATAGTCTGTGACGTGTGTTTACGTACGGATAACTTTAACTCGCCAAATTCCGCGTATAGTGAACGGATAACTTCTTTACATATACACGCACACGTATGATAACACCGTTTACTACTACCAGTATACACTTCGTAAGGCAGTACATGCATGTGACACATATATTAGAAAATCACCATAATTTGAAGAAATGGTGAATTTGGTGAAGTGATAAATACTGCAAAGATATCATATCTTTTTTAATAAGAAAAGTTATCAAACGGACAAGTTGTCTATCCGTATGCCAGTTAACACGTGTGTTAGGGAGCGGATAGCAGGTTTTTATTAATACTGCTGTATATCTGCAATTAAAGCCAACAATTTAAGCTTTCTTTTAATACCAAAAAATGTACACGTCATCACAGAGTTTTAAAAGATATCAGTGTACTAAAGCAAGACTAAGAAAAAATTTCTCACAAGAAGTTAAATGTAAATATCTCAAAATTTATTAAACGTAGCTATATAATTTTCTTACCGTTTAAGAGATAACAAAAATACCTTTCATTTGATACAAAAATCATTTTATTACCTCTTCTAAATTCCAAGATATGAACATTTATTTAGAGAAACCACTAAGGCATTTAATTCGATTGTTTACGTTTTTTGCCTCCAACAAAATGGTCGCAAAGCTTCACTTTTTCTCTGTACAAAAGATCCTATGTTGGCCATCTAGGTATATATTAAAATCTATGAACTCACACGATTTTTCCAGTATGTTTGCGTTCTCTTTTATAATTTTCCCAGTCTTGTGTGTTCAGCATTGCCACTAGTCGGAGAATTTTCCGAAGCTGATCCAAAAAGAAAATGCAGTAACTAGATTTATTTTATTTTCGCAGTAGATATGCATTTCCAAATTTGTATTTGTATTTTCGAAGAAGAAATTAATAATACATATAAGTGATTGAAAATACATACATAGTTTGCTACACAGCTCATATGCAAGGCACTTAAAGATTGGGTTTCAGGAGAAAAAACAACAACAAAGATGATGAAATTATTTGTGGGTTTAATTTTGTTGAATTAATTTTTTTTTTCGTAAAACCAAAAAGTATTTGATTGCCAGTAGATGTGTTTTACGAAAAAAAAAAATGCAATAGGCAACGCTGGTCCTAATATGCCATCTACCTCTGAATGCAAAATGAAAGAGACAGCAATAAAGTATGAAGAGGACAGGAATAGAAATCGGACTGGAAAAATCGTTTCATATCGTTTCATGTAAACATTTCACACGATTTTGGGAAAAATCGTACTGGAAAAATCGGGTAATGTAAATGCCGACAATGGACGATTTGGTCCTTTCCCCTCACTTTATACTCCCTTCGCGGGTGAACAAAGGATCGTCTGTGGAAAAATCGGGTGGTGTAAATGCCGACTTAGATTTATATGAATTTTATTTTGTGAAATCAAAATTGAGAACGAGAAATATTAAGGATAAACGATTTTTCAATGCCAAAGGGTTTTCCCTATGGGAAAAATCAGATTCGCTTGAAATAAAATTCTATGAAGTTGTTGAATACAATTTCTTTTCAGAGAACAGCAAGGAACAGATCAAATGTTGTCAACAATGCTGATCCGTGTAAACCTTTGTATTGGCAGAAAAAAACACCACTGGGTGGACGTTCCCTTTTCCACCCATCTGTCTTCTGTCATGTCATCAGAACATACACATGGCAGTTCGTAGATACGCATTTCTAAATAGTAGACGGTATTTATAATTTTTAAAAAGTATTTTTTCTTTCGAAAAAATATGTCTGAATCTGAAAAAAGTAAAAAACCTCAAATTACCGATGAAGAACGTCTTGCAATTGCTGCAAAATTGGACAAAGAATTAGATGATTTCATAGGAGGACTGGAGAAGAAAAAATACACCGAAGGATGGCCAGAAGATCGTTGGCAGGAGGTAAATCCATACATACCTACCTATATTTTTTTTTCTTTTTAATTAAAATGAGAGTTGGTAAAATTATTATTTCTAGGAAATGGATAAACATCCATTCTTCATGAAAAAACCACCTCAACCTGGAGATGAAGTTCATCCACTCTTTGAAGGCCTTCAGAAACTAAAATATGATCCTGATGAAAATACAGCCGAAGATTTGGCATTGAGCTATAAGGATGATGGAAATTTTTATGTAAAACATAAGAAATTCCGAATGGGTGTCTACAGTTATACCGAAGGTCTAAAAGCTAAATGCGATAATCCTGAAGTACTCGCTACTCTCTACAACAATCGAAGTGCTTCGCATTTCTTCTTAAAAAACTACAGGTAAACAAAATAAATGAATATCTTGATGGTCTCTAAACTTATGCCAGAATTCAGATCTGCGCTATTAGACGCCGAGAAAGCATTAGAATATAAACCAAACTATGCAAAATGCAGATGGAGGGCAGCGCAAAGTGCCTTCTTTGTAAGCAAATTTGATGCCTGTATAGATTTCTGTGAACAAATACTAGAAGAGGATCCCGAAAACGCATCAGCAAAAGAACTAATCAAGAAAACTAAAACCAAGATGGTCAGAAATTTTTGTTCACTATTATAATGTAAATGTACATATCGAATATTTTGTATTTGTAGCTTGAAGTTGAACGCAACGAACGAAAAGCAGTCGCGGAAGCTAAGAAAAAATTGTCTCAGTTCCATCTTACTATAAATGCTCTTAAGGACCGTGGAGTTAAATTTGATGACATGAAACCGAATACTAGACTGACGGAAGAAGTGCTTCGACCAAAGTTTTTGCCGTTGGAAGACTTCCCTGTGCACTTGGATCAAGATAACGTCCTGATCTGGCCAGCAGCATTCTCTTATCCGGAGTTTATGTTTAGCGACTTTCAACAAAATTTGAATGAAGATGCTATGTAAGAAAACTAATCAACTTTTGAAATACTTTTTTATTACGTATGCCCACAGAATGGAGGATGTAATTGAGTCAATGTTTTCCGAACCACTTCCCTGCGATAAAGATAAGAAGTACAAACCTGGAAAAATAAGTGTTTACTGTGAGAATAGGAAAGCAGCAACTGTATTTAAAGTTGATTTATCAAAATCCATTAAAGAACTTGTGAGCGCAAAGAAGTAAGTTATTCTTAAATTTTTTCACAAAGTAGTTAATTGTTGTTTTCATAGTTTTTATGTGAGTGGAGGATCTTTACTATTCTTTGTGGTACCAACTGATTCGCAAATTGAAAAAGAATTTATTAATGAAACCAGAAGGCCAATGGTTTATTAGTTACCTATTGCGTAGAATAAAAAATGGGTTTACCAAAATGTAAATAAAGAATTTATTTTAACTCAGCGAGCCCGAGAAAAACAAATTGTCTCTTTTGAACAATAATTCTATTCAAGGTACTTCAATTTTAAATATGATGTTTTTATATGGGAGACCCTTTGAAAATTTCTCGCGTTTAAATATTCTTTTTTAAATGTAATTTTAATCGACAACAATCACCAAAAAATGTTTGGAAAGTAGTTGTAAAAAAACACTTTTTTCTATTTTTTCATGTTTTATTCAAAAAAAAGTTGAACTCAAGACGAAAAATACGATCTTTCTAGTTTAGGAGATTTGATCTGCATTCAACCATACATGCGAACATTCTCCTGTCCAAGGCAAATCGAAATCGAACAATTTGTTTGTTTTGTATAATTTGAGCCAACTACCTATGTGCTAATACTTTGTGAAGTAATTTTAACATGACTAGTTTTTTAATATATCGTCACCTCAAAAGCAAAGTTCCTCATACTATGAGTCCAGATTTCGACCACTTTTTCTTACAGTTCAGGACGTATGTTATAGTCTAAGAGCCAGTGGTCGGCAGACTTACGGTATTTCAGTACGATTCATATTAAATGGAGGCATTGTACTAGACCTCCTGAGCATGGAATGGGCATTCTTAATCCAAAGTCGTAGTACCCCTGGGAGCACTGGGGTCACAAAAGTCGAAAAAATCGACCTCGAAAACGTCATAGCAGCACGTCTGCCTCTTTGATATGTTAGACTACATAGTTTTAGCAATAGGGCTCTAGGAGCAACGGAATTTTTAAAAGAGGTCAAGAAAAATTCCCAACAAAAATAAGCTTTTTTTCTTAAGCCTAGTACGCTGCTGATGCGAAACGAAATTTTTAGTTGGTCTCCAACAAGACAACGAAATGCTTACGAAAACGCAGCGAAAAAATGTATATTGACAGTTTGTTGCGGACGCCCATCTTTATTTGCCTCAGGTAAACATACCTGACCTGCAAAGGAAACTGGAGTGAAGATACCTACCCTCATAGGCTATCAATATCTCATATCCCATGATGAAACAGGTCGCTGGCCCACTGAAAGTGAAAGAAACATTAAAAAGAAATAGAAATGAGTTTACCTAGTTGATAATGTTATGTGTAAATAAAAAAAAAAAAAAAAAAAAGAAACCTAAAAGAATAAAACAAAACAAAACAAAATGATTAGGCATTGGGCCGGTCTCCGTCGAATGTTGATGATGAATAAATTTGAAATTTGACAGGAAGAAGAATTGTAGAAAGAAAAAAACCATAGAGAGTAGAGCACTTCCAGTTACTGGAAGTCTTGATTGTAGAAGACAAAGGTAAACTGGAAAGTGGAATTTTAAGAAACTAGGTGATTTTGAAAGTGACAGAAGGGTTCTTGTGAATCTGACAGATGCTCGAAATTAAATAATAAGCCATTTTATATTTTTTAGAGATCGTGGAGTGGTTCATATCCTCAAAAATATAAACATGGTTCCTCTCATGTGTTCCTCACTTTTGCTGTAGACTCGGGAGACGGAATTCCTTTTGTCGTTTCACTGGCGCGATAAGTTTTTCGGTTGCAGTAAATTAGGTAAGAAGAAAAGATATACAGAATCTTTTGATTTCCATGGGAAAGATCCGGTTTATATTTTGCTCTGTATAAAAACTCTGAGATATATCTGGCTGATTAAGAAGAGATGGCGTCTACGTCGTTATAGTGCCTCTACACTATCCCACGGAGTATTGACACATGTCGGAATAGAGTGGGAAGAAATTTCATACGACTGCCAAATTTGTGTGATGTAAGTGACTTTCAAATATTGCTTCCACCCTTGCATCATAAAAAAAAATAAGTTTCATCATAACCTCCAACGCCCAAGGGGGATAGAAAGTGAGATGGTTTTAGAACCGATCCTAAATATTTTCATGTATTAACACAATCATGTCAAATCTTGTCGGAGCTGCCGTCAAGTTATGTGTGATGATATTTCATAATTTGTTTCCACACCACTATACATGATTTCTTCTCGCTTTTTTTGACATGTGTTGGTACTCGGTGGTATAGTGTGGAACGACTTTTACTAGAAAATAAGTTGGGGGTTAACTTTATTAGGTGGAGATCTGGTTTTCTCACCCTAACCCTCTTCAATTTAGGAATTATTTTAACACAATCTTACAGACATTTTACTCACCTCACTGGAATAACCGCCTCGTGTAAATCCCATGCATTGAGAATGGAAAACTGAAAAGCTAGGTCATTCGTGTCACCCTGTGGTCTGGAAAGCTCCTGTCAGAAACAGAGGCGAAGTTTATTATATAGTAATAAATAGGAGATAACGGGTGAACTTCAATTTTAATAGGATTGAGTGGGGGTAAAAGAAAATAAACGGTGGTGTGGTGTGATATTTACGGTGCCCATATACTTCAGCAGTTTTTACTGTTTGTTTTTGTTGATATGATACCATTTCGCCCTGGCCAAATGTCAATGTGAATTCAGTTGAAAGTCTCCTCGCGCTGTGCATTGTCACGTCTGGCAATAATTCTTGTGTGTTTTGTAAAAAGTAACAAGCGGCATAGGGTTGTTCAACCAGCCCATTATATCGGAAAGAAATTGTATTTCCTAAAGTAAATTGAAATATAGGTAACATAAATTAAAAATTTTAACAAGTGCGGTTTGGTAATATTTCATAAATTAAATAGCAAACGAAACAACAGTGTAGGTGACGGAAAGAACCTAACAAACAAAAAACAAAAACAAGATCAAGAGGGATATTTCAACGTTTAAAAGCAAAAGATAGAAAATTTTCGAAAAGGGTGAGTTTGTGAAGATAGAAAAAGAAGAGATAAAAATAAAAGAAAAAAAAATAGGATAGTAAAGGTAGTGATTCTTGCTAATTTGTTATTTCGTTTTTTTTATATACAGGTGTTCTTGGCGGTCATAATATTAACACTAAGACAAATTGTGGCCGCCCACCCTTAAAAAAACTTTTTTGTGGGACCATTTTATCCTGGTGCTCCACCGGAGATTTGCTGGGGACACCTTAGCTGGTTCTTTTGGTCCTTTGGCCTTGTACGACCATCAACCTACGTTTTACCTGAGGCCGTTAAGCAAGCCGAAGAAAACAAAACCAATTCCTGGAAAAGCACCAAGAAAGGAAACAACCATTTAACCGAACAATAAAATAACCTAAGGTCACGTGAGTCCCACACAAAAAAAAAAGAAATCTTAAATTGAAAAAAAAAAACAAAAATTACATAAACCTAAAACTTAAGAGAAAAAAAAAAATTAAAATAACATACTTACCTAAAATCATCTTGAACCTTACTCCTAAAATTGTTAAAAATAACTTATACTTACCTAAAGCTAAAACTTCCTTAAAAGATACTTACCTGAAACTTAAAGATTTTCGCCATCAGCAATCTGAAATAATTAAAGCTAAAATCTCCAAATACTTACCAAGTTTAATCATTACCTTACATCAAAATTGTAAAAGCTCGAGTACAAAACTACAGACAAAGATAACACCGCAAAATAAGAATAGTTTAAAAATACGAAAATAAGTCTCACAATCTGTTCCGAGCTTACTATTTCAAAAAAAAAAAAAAAAAACATCAAAGATAAGTTAACTTAATCATTGATTAGAGAAATAATTGTTAATTTTTTTTTGGTTTCCCTTCTGGAAAAGAAAAATCCAATCGATTGTGCTTATGAATAAGCTTATAGAAAAAGCAAGTCTTTATGAATTTCATTAATTTTTGTTTTGTTAATCCCTCGTTGTGTCCTGTTCCGGGGTCTAAATTTGTAAAACATATATGTAAATTTTTTGTTTGTTTATCCTATATGCCCAAGTTAAGAGAGCTCTCTCAAGTCAGGGACTTAGGAAATTTACGAATCTTAAGAGTGCAGAAAGGCACTTTCTTTTTTTTTCACTTTTCTATGGGGATACAATATGTGGGAGCTAATTTCTTTTATAAATTTTGTCATTGAACAATTACTATGTAGTATTATCCATATTATTAATAAAACTTTTTTCTTGTAATGCTTTTTCTAAGAAACGAAGCCATCAGTTTTTTCTTTGTTTTGCTAAAGCAAAACATGATTTTTTAAGGAAAATTTTCAGGGGTGCGGATGGAGAGCTAAGCAAGGCGGTGTAAGTGGAGTGATCCAAACGGTATTGGACCGTTTTAGGGGGAATCCAAATATGACCGAAGGATTCCACGGTAGGGTTGGGTATGGTCAGCTGCAACAACACCCGCAGCACCCTTAGTGTTGGTGAACCGTCCGTCCGTTTATTCCTTCTTTTTCTAGGCCTGATACGTGTTTTGTTGGGAGGTGAGGTCTAGTTTCGGGGACAAGATCCCCCCCCATTCCGGCGAGCTAAGTCGTGCTTTACAAGCAGGCCGCGTTCCCGAACTAGGCATTCTATTCCGTTTCCTTTCCTATCCCTTTCCTTCCTGAATCCTTATTCCTACCTAAGGCCCCTACCTACCATCCTCCGACCATCCTCTTGCCTCGCAACAAGTTACACCAATTCAAAAATTCAAAACCAATGCAACTGAACAAAAAAGAACACAGATAGCCACGCTGTAAAGAAAGAAACAACAAAAATACACACGAAAAAAGCAGAAATGTCATTTTTCCGCACACTATAAATGGCCTGTACCTACGTTCTGTTATTGTATTAACACCTTAATAATTATATTAATGTCCAAGCTCATATTGTGAATCAATCTGATATTGTGAACACACCTAACATTCAAAATATAAATATTTTTGATCTAGTTAACTATTCAAAATTTGAATTCTTAGTATCTTAAATGGGGAATCCCCACCAAGTATTTTGCTTCTATTATTTTGGATTTCTGTTCATTATTCCTTGTACAAACGTCCGTGAAGAAACATTAAAATAATCTCTTGTATTAAAAAGAAGTTAAGTTGTTTTTCTAATCCATTATTTCTAATAGGTTATAGGCCCAGGTGCTATTGTGTTAATGGTTTAGCAAAATTAAAGTTTAGTTTATTTTTTATAAAATTAAAATTCAGAAAAGTTTTTTTTTTTAAAGTAATAACTAAAATCAGTGATTATGGCAAATCCTTAAATGAAAAGGAACATCACCCCATTTAACGGGGAAAACTATAGCATCTGGAAATTTCGCTTAAGAGCTCTAGTTGCTGAAGAAAACTGTCTGCAGGCTCTGGAGGAGGCTCCAGGTGTCAACAGAGACACAGGAGAGTGGCGAAGGATGGAAAGAGTGGCTAAAGGCAGCATAATAGAGCACTTGAGTGATACTATGATTTCAATGATCACCGAAGAAAAGACAGCTTTTGAAATAATGCAAAAGTTCGATGAAATCTATGAAAGAAAAAGTCTAGCCACGCAATTGTCAGTACAAAAGAGGCTTTTAACTTTAAAGTTCAAAGGTGACACAGCATTGATGGAACATTTCATAAAATTTGATGAAATGTTAATAGAGTTACAAGCTGCAGGAGCTCAAGTTAATGAAATGAATAAGGTAGCGCAATTATTGCTAACGTTACCTTCTTCTTACGATGGAATAGTAACAGCTATTCAAACTCTCGCTGAAAAGGACTTGACGTTGGCGTTTGTGAAGACAAGATTGCTCGATTATGAAATAAAAATAAAACAAGAACATCGCGATACATCCTCAAAAGTACTTCAGATTGAAAAGTATCAAAATTTCAAACCAAATACCAAATCTACCAATGATCGGAAAGTGTTTAATAATTACAATAGAAATAAATTTAATAATAAAACAAATCGTGTGAAATATTTCTAATAATAACAAAAATCGAAACTTCTCTAAGGGACACAAAACGGGGTCAATTCAAACTCTTAATACTTTGGAACCCAATAACAAAAAATTTGCTTTTATGATTTGCCAAAAACAATATCACAATAAAAGAAACAATGAAACCGCCAATTGTGAAATTAAATTTATACTGGATTCTGGAGCAACCGACCACTTTGCAAATAAACGTGAATACTTCACCACATTCAAACAGCTGGATCAGCCCTTGGAAATCGGAGTAGCTAAGGAAAACATTACACTCGAAGTAAGTGCAAAGGGATCAATAAACGTGATGACTAAAGAAGGCGTTCGAGGAGTGATCGAAAACGTTTTATATTCACCGACATCCCATACAATATTCTTTCTGTACATCGGATCCAAGAAGGGGGAATGTCTGTTCATTTTGAAGACGATGGAAAAGTGGTAATTAAAAAGAACAACGAGGTATTGGTAAAGGGTGAGTCTGTTAACAAATTGATAATAGTTAAATTTAATTTTATAAATCTGAAAATTGAATCAGAAATCAACACCTGTAACAATACCAATGATAGTTACAGACTTTGGCACGAAAGACTAGGTCACATAAGTAAAAATAAATTATTAGATATAAAAGCAGGAAATATGGCTGAGGATAGTAAAGTCATAGAAAATCTAATTCCTACAAATTTATTTTGCGAATCATGCATATATGGGAAACAATCACGGTTACCCTTTTCCAAAAAGAAAGAAAAAGTCTAGCCACGCAATTGTCAGTACAAAAGAGGCTTTTAACTTTAAAGTTCAAAGGTGACACAGCATTGATGGAACATTTCATAAAATTTGATGAAATGTTAATAGAGTTACAAGCTGCAGGAGCTCATATTAAACGTCCTCTATTTATCATTCATTCCGATATTTGTGGGCCAATAAGCCCCTTAACAATCAATATTTTATTTTTTTTATTTTATTTATTTATTTCAAATGATGTATAAGCTAACACATTAAGATAAATCTTATAAGCTAGTGATAGTTAATGTATTTACATAGTTCAAGTTTAAGCGATAAATATGCGACTTAGTTTGTGATAAGAAAATTAAATTCTTGTAATAAATATAAAAATATGTACATATGTATAATGAGATAAAGACTGATTGATATTTGATAGTGAAAAATAGAAAAGATTAGGAAACCAGAGAAAATTTGAAGTTAAGAGGGTAAGAATAGAAGTTGGAAGCTAGGTGCTTTGATTAAGAAAAGAAGGCTTTTAAATTATTGTGAAATTTTTGCATGTTGTTGGATTCTCGCAGATAAGGCGGAAGTGAATTCCATAGACGGATGGCAGCAATAAAGAATTGTCTTTCCGATGTAAGGCAAAAAAAACGAGGAAGTATTAAAGCGGTTGATCTGTCTGATGCTGCAAAACGAAGAATTTGATATAGGTATGTTGGCTGGCGCGTTTGTAAAATAGAGAACAATAATTTTAAGGTGCGAAATTTAACAAAGTTTTCAAATGACATTTTAAGGAGTTCAAGACTTAGATGAGAGATATGGTCATATTTTCTTAGTCCGTAGATGTAGCGAATTATGCTATTAAATGCTACTTTCAATTTTGTTTTACTTGCTGAATCACAATTGAAAAATATTTCGCAGCCAAAAGTAAGAACTGGGATAGCAAGTGTTTTGGCAAGAATCATTCTTGTTTTTAATGGGGTAAATTCTTGAAAAGCCCAGAGACTTCGGAGAACTCCATAGGTTCTTCCTACTACTGTATTAATATGGTCATTCCATGTTAACGTCCTGTTGAAAACAATGCCCAAATTTTTGGATGAGTTTACAAACTCTAGAGGTATATTGTTGAGCATAACCGACGGAAAGTAAGATAAATCCAACACTTTCTTAGAAATAACTAGACATTTGCATTTACTAGGATTTAGATTCAAACAATTACTTGCTGCCCAATCAGAGATTCGCTCGAGTTCTTCGTTAATAATGCAAACTGAGTCTTCTATAAGGCCTAATGGGGAGCTTCGATAGATTTGGATATCGTCTGCGTAGAAGTGCTTGGATGTGTTAAGGATGATTGACGCTAATTCGTTGATATATAGGGAAAATAAAAGTGGTGCCAAAATTGATCCTTGGGGAACACCTCGTTCTATTTGAAGAAAATCTGAGAGCTGATTATCAATAAAAACAGCTTGTTTCCTGTTGGTTAAGTAGGAGGACAACAGTTTAATTGCTTCGGGAGAAACATTAAAGCTGTAACGCAGTTTGCTAAGGAGTATGGAGTGGTTAACCATATCGAAGGCCTTGGAGAAATCAAGGAGAACCAAGATACTGACACAATTATTGTCAAGTTCAGCTCTTATATCCTCAATGACCTTCAAGAGCGCAGTTGTGCAACTGTGTTTAGGTCGAAAACCTGATTGGATATTAACTAACAGGTTATTTCTGCATACAAAATTATTTAGTTGGTTTTGCATTATTCTTTCACAAACTTTTGAAAGGAAAGGAAGAATAGAAATCGGTCTAAATTCGTCACATAAAGAATTTTTTGGTAAAGGAATAATTTTAGCCGATTTCCATTCTTCTGGAAAAATACCAGTTGTTAAAACAGAGTTAAAAACATGTGTTAAAAACGGTAACAACAGTGGCAAGATAACTTTAAGGAAGATGGGGTTTACTTCATCAACTCCCACTGCATTGGATTTTACCGAGAGGAGGCTTTCTACAACATCTAGATTGGATACCCCTGAAAAAGAGAAAGGAGACACTGCAAAGGTTGGTGGGGAGTTGTTGGGCTCGTAATACTCTCTCGATGGTGTAGGATTTGAAGCGGATAAGAATTTTTGATTCAGATCATTACAGTCAATGTTGTTTTGAATCACAGGACGTTGTTTTCCGATTCCAAATTCTCGAAGATGATTCCAAAGCTTGCGACCATCTGAACAAGTATTAAGGCGGGTAGAATAAAATTGAGTTTTTGCAATTCTAATTTCTAAAACAACCTTGTTTCTTAGAATTTTGTAAGCTAGATGAAGCTCTTGGATACGATGACGGACCCACCTTCGGTAGGCCTGATCGCGTTGGTTAATAAGATCTTTGATGGAATCAGTAAGCCAAGGCTTCGATGTACGAGCTGTACTTTTGGTCTTAAGTGGGACGTGGGTATTAAAAAGATTTATGATATTATCATTCAAGAACTTAACTTGTTCATTAGGAGAAGACATCCGGTAAATATTTTCCCATGGAATACAAAGAAAATCGTATTCAAGTGACGACCTGTCAATGTTTTTAAAGTTCCTTACTTGAGATAAAGGTATTAACCCACGATTTTCAGTTTTAAAGTCAAAAGTTAGAAAAATAAGATCGTGGAATGAAAAAATAGGAGCGGCAAGTTGATCATAGCATAAGACTGGATCAGTATTACTTACAAAGAACATGTCGAGTAGAGTACTAGAAGTTCGGGTAAAATGAGTGGGTACTGATGAGTTAACGGAATGGAGATCATAGGAATTCATTTCTTCACAAAGACTTTTATCAATCAAAACATTATGATTAAAATCACCGCATATAATTATATTTGAAGATCTGACTGTGATCTGCTGCACTAGATGGTACAGTGGTTCTAGATCAATAATAAGAATTATTTCGTTACGTTTATTGATGAATTCACTCATTATGTAGCGGTCTATTTATTGACACATAAATCGGAACTGTATGACGTATTTAAAGATTTTGTAGCTAAAAGCGAGGTTCATTTTAATCTTAAAATTGAAAATGTTTACTGTGATAATGGAGGTGAATATATTTCAGGTGATATGAAAACCTTTTTCAAAGAAAAGGGTATTTCATACCATTTAACTGTACCATATACTCCACAGCAAAACTCGGTTGCGGAAAGAATGAATAGAACGTTAACTGAAAAAGCTCGCTCTATGATTAAAAGTGCAAATTTACAAAAATGCTTTTGGGGAGAAGCAATTTTAACTGCTGCATATTTATTGAATATTTCCCCAACTAAAGCATTAACAACAAATAAAACTCCTTTTGAAATGTGACACAGTAAAAAACCAAAGTTAAATAATTTGAGAGTTTTTGGTTGTACTGTTTTTATTCATAATAAAAATAGAAAAAGTAAATTTGATGACAAATCATTTAAAGGCATATTTGTTGGCTATGAACCAAACGGTTGTAAAATTTTTAATCCTAAAAGTAATAAATTTATTATAGCCCGTGACGTCATTTTCGATGAATATAATTTTAATGCATCAAGACCAGCTTTGGATTTTGATGAAGGAGTTGATTTAGAAAACTCCAATGAATTAAAAATGCCTAAATGTACTGAAACTGATAACAGTAAACCTGTCGACAGCAATAAAGCAGGTAAATCTGGTGTTACAGATATAACTGTAAAAGAAACGGATGTTCAAACTCAAAACTTACAAACTGCAGAGGGAAACTGCAGGAAAAGTGAAAGAATTAAAAATCTTCCAAAAGTCTCATATAATGAGGACGAAGGAGATATTGAAAATTATTTACTATATGCAGAATCGGTCATTAATTCTATACCGAAAGACTTCCATGACATCGAAGAAAGGGAAGATAAATGTAAATGGGAGGAAGCCATAAAAGAGGAGATAAATTCACTAGAAGTGAATAAAACTTGGTCAATTGTACAAAGACCAGTTAATACAAATATTATTGACTGTAAATGGGTTTTTAGTATTAAAAATGACGTTAGTGGAAGCCCATGTAGATATAAAGCTAGATTAGTGGCCAAGGGTTTTAGCCAAAAATATTTAGAAGATTATAGCGAAACCTTCGCCCCAGTAGTACGAATTACTACATTTCGTGTGATCTTAGCTTTCGCGAATCAGTTCAATTTATTAATCCACCAAATGGATGTTAAAACAGCATTTTTAAATGGATGCTTAAAGGAAGACATTTATATGCGAATTCCAGAAGAAGTAGAAAATGTAGATAACAATAACCTAGTTTGCAAAATACATAAATCCATATATGGTTTGAAGCAATCAGCGCGGTGCTGGTTTGAACGCTTCGATGAAGTATTAAAAAGACATGATTTTAAAAATTCTCAGAATGATCATTGTCTATATTTTTTAGATAGGGGAAGCCCAAATAAAATCATATATGTTGTACTATACGTAGATGATCTTTTAGTTGTGACAGGAGATATAGATACAATGTTAAATTTCAAACTATATTTAAAACAACAGTTTGATATGGTCGATATGAATGAAGTTAAGTTGTTTTTAGGTATACATGTAGAAAGAAATGAAAATGAAATTTCAATTAACCAAAGTAATTATTTGAAGACTGTATTAAATAAATTTAATATGTCCGATTGCAATCCAATAAGTACACCACTTCCAATAAAATTGAACTCAGAAGCTCTAAATTCAAGTGAAGAATTCAAAGCTCCCTGCCGAAACCTTATTGGTTGTTTAATGTACGCAATGCAGTGTACTCGTCCTGATTTATGTATGGCAGAATTTGAAAAGAGTTCTACGATATGTTAAAGGTACGATTAACTTAAAATTAACGTATAGAAAATTGCCATACAAAAAATTATTAGTCGGATACAGTAGCGGATCCAGGATTTGGCTGTGGGGGGGGCTTGGAGATCCCTTAGACACATCTTTTTAAAAAAATTCTTAATCATAAACGAGTGCCCTACTAACCCAAATTTTCTTTTTTCAGAAAGTAGGCTAGTCGGCAGCTGAATTAAAAAGATTTTGTATTATGCAAAAATATATGTACTCAATAGAAAAATTCTGCAAAATTTTATGATTGGAAATGGAGCATTTAGAATTATTGAGCTACAGCTGTTATTTTTAAAAACACACTTTAACTAGTTTCTCCATAAAGACACATCGTATAAGAAAGTTGTTAGGATATGTTTATAGGAAATTCAAATAAGTAGCTACCTTTCTTTAATTTGAATATTTTTTGTAGGATTTATAAATACTCATCCTACAGTACTTTGTCAAAGTGCCCTTTCACATGAAGAAACAAGTTGCTAAAGATTTTGTTGACGTTTTCTTTTAATATCCTTAAAAATCTCTTGTACCTTTCATACGAGGAAACAAATCTCCCGGCAATTTATGAAATTTCCTTTGAAAGTCTACTGGTTGAACACACCTAAACCTAGATGTGAAAGGAAATGTCGAAAAATCTCCTCAAATCCTCGACCGGGGAGTTTCTGTTCGCCCCTCTTTCCTCCTGCCCTTCTCACCCAGGAACTAAAAGTTGCTGGCAACTCAGTTTCCTCGTGTGAAAGATCACTAAGTTTAGACAGCCGTCTAACTCCGAAAAGTTATTGACAAACATTGTAGGTTACTGTTGTCCTAAATTTTTTTAACGTGGACAACGGGGTTGGTTGTCCAAGATTTGATGAACTAGACTATCTGTTTTTGACATTAACGTAAGATCCGTGCGAAAAAAATATGACAAAATTGAAACAAAAGGGCGTAACGCCAAGGGGGGCAGCTCCCCCTAATCAAAAAAAGAAAAGTAATTAAGCTCCCTATAAAAAAGACAATTGCAAATTTTGTGCACAAGTAGCTGTTCCAAGAAATTAGCTAAATCATGTTTTTCAATTTAAAAAGAATGAATTTGGATGTTCTGTATCTATTCCATCTAAAATGACTTTAGTCCATGTGGATTGGTATTTCGAACATAAAAATTTGTGTTCAACATTCCGATCATTAACTATTTTAAGTGAATTCCATTCATATTTTTTGTCAATTGAAATCTTACAATTTGACGAAGATTTGAAAAAATTTGAGTTAAAATTTAAAAAGTTTTGTCTACCCTTCAATTTCTATCTATTTATAGTCTACGAGTATTTCGTTGATATTAAAACAAAAATTTACCTATATTACTCTTTTTAAAGAAAAAAAAACATTAACCGTTACAGCTGATTTTTACATTTCGAAAACAAGTTCGAACCGAAGTGAATTGAAATTCTTTTTCATTTCATTAAATGAATATTGCTCGCGGGAAGAGCTCTCTAATCTTACGTTAGAGCACAAAGGAAATCACAAGAGAAACTAAAATCAAAAATCGCTTAATCTTAAAGCAGTTTTTGAAATCGTCAAAATATCCTTCGGCACACGAAAATAATCTGATATAAAAACATAAGTTTCAATTTCTAAAACAATATTTTGATGTTATCATCGAAAAAGCTGTGGAGCGAATCAGACTGAATTTTGACATTCTTACTCTGAGCCAAATGTCAAAATTGAGCCTGACTCATTTGTCGGATTCTGTTATCAGGGTGATTTTTTACACCGGAAGCTGCGAGTTTTTAATTTGAAGCCCCAAAAGTTATCTGGGCTCAGCTAAGTCCGAAAAATACCAAAAGGAGTTGAAGAAAAAGGTAACATTGATTTATTTGGTCAAACTTCATTTGATCTTTAAGAAATATCGATACCCAAGGACTTGGAAAAAAAAACACAGCATTTAGCATACTTACTAGCCCCAAACTTGTTATTTCTTTAGGGCTAGGAAAAAACAAAGCTCACATACAATTTGTTAAGCCCCAACCTCCTTTTTTCCCAGCAATGGCTTTCATGCAAATTTTTAAGCTCTTGCCTCTTATTTTCGTCGGATTTTTTTAATGCTTTGTAAACCTTATCAGTGTTATAGTTTTCATTAGATTCCCTTGCAGGCTTAGGAAAACGCTTCGTAAAGGTTTAGCCCCAAGCCTCAATTTTTCGTCTAATACCTTTAGGGTTTGAAATAAATAGAGCCATTTGATTTTTTATATAATCGCCTTTTTTCATCCAATTCTCTTGGGGCCTCGAAAAAAACACAGTTGCATATAATATGGTCCAGCCCAACAATTCTTTCAATTTCCCTAGGGCTTGGAAAAACACAGCTCACATGTAAATTTTGAAGCCAAAATCTTAGTTTTGTTTGTCTAACTCTCTTCTGAATCAGCCGTGGGGGGGGGGGCTTCAGCCCCTATAGCCCCCCCTCTGGATCCGCCACTGGTCGGATATGTGGACGCTGGAAGTGAAACTGACAGAAGAAGTACCACAGGTTACTTATTCAAATTGTTCGATGATAATTTAATTTGTTGGAATACAAAGCGGCAAACGTCAGTAGCAGCTTCATCGACTGAAGCCGAATGAATATATGGCACTATTTGAGGGTGTCAGAGAAGCATTATGGATCAAGTCGTTATTAAAGAGTATTGATCTTCAACTAAAAGATTCAATAACTATTTTTGAAGATAATCAAAGCTGCATTTCGCTTGCTAATAACCCAGTATCCCATAAACGTTCAAAACATATTGACATAAAGTACCATTTCACGAGAGAGCAAATAGAGAATAATACTATAACCGTAAAATATATTTCTACAGATAACCAGCTAGCAGATATATTCACCAAGCAACTACCAGCACCGAAATTCCGAGAGATCATCTTTAACCTTGGATTCATCATCATCGTGTCCTGTAACCCCGGCTGGGGCATAGGGCGTCAACAAAACGTCTCCATCCTTCACGGTCTGCTGCAAGGTACTTTAGCTGAGGCCACGTCTTTCTCTGGGATTCTGCTTCCGCTAAGACAGTTGATTTCCATGTTGTTCTTGGTCTTCCAACCCGCCGTGCACCCTGAGGATTCCATTCAAAGGACTGCTTTGCAATTTCATTGTTTGGTTTCCTCAGTGTGTGACCAATCCAACGCCATTTACGCTTTCTTATGTCGACGTCCAGCCGCTCTTGACTTGTCCTGCGCCACAATTCCTCATTTGATATTATTTGTGGCCAGCGAATCTTTAGGATGTGGCGAAGACAGCGATTCACAAAAGCCTGCAATTTCTTCGAAATGATAGACGTGACTTTCCAGGTTTCACAAGCATATAACAGCACGGATTTGACATTGGATTCGAAGAATCTCAACTTAGTGCGTAAGGAGATTTGACTTGATTTCCAGATTGGGGACAGAGTACCGAAGGCAGCACGAGCTTTATTTATTCTACTTTTAACGTCCAGATCCGTACCACCGTTTGCAGAGACAATACTGCCAAGGTAGTTGAACTGTTCCACTACTTCAACTGGCGTCTCCTGTAGAATAATACGCTGCTGTGTGGAGCGGCCTGTGAGCATTATTTTTGTCTTTTTGCTGTTTATTCTTAGACCACTCGACTCTCCCTTCACTTGCAGTGTTTGGCACATCCCGTTCAGCCCACTGATGTTATTTGCCAGTAGACATATGTCATCGGCATAGTCTAAATGACTGAGCCTTTCGAACGGTCTCCATTGAATGCCCTGTCGCTCTGCTGTACCTACACTGGCCGTCAATACGTCGTCCATCGCCAGCAGGAAGAGAATTGGCGATAGAACATCCCCTTGTCTCACACCCTGTTGCACTACAAAGGAGTCGGATAGCTGCCCATTGTGCAAAACAAAACACCTTGCGTTGTTGTAGGACTCTTTAATAATGGCAACTATTTTTGGTGGAATTCCTCTACCAAGCAACGATCTCCATATACATTCTCGGTTAACTCGATCAAAGGCTTTCTCAAAATCCACGAACATGAGGTAAAGCGGTGATTGAAATTCCATCGACTGCTCGAGGACGATACGCAGGGTGTTGATATGGTCGACACACGATCGACCACTGCGGAAGCCAGCTTGATGCCTCTTGAGTGTAGACTCGATTCTATCCTTTATTCGCTCGAGTATGATTGTTGCCATTAGTTTTGGGAAAACGGACAAAACGGTGATACCACGCCAATTGTTGCAATTCTTTAAGTCACCTTTCTTTGGCAACTTAACAATCACACCATCCTTCCAATCCCTGGGATAGCTTTCGTTTTCCCAAATGTTTTTTATCAACGGATGTAAAATACTAGCCGCTGTTACGGGATCGGCTTTCAGGAATTCAGCTGGTATTCCGTCCAGTCCAGCTGCCTTGTTGTTTTTGAGGAGATTTATTGATGTCTGGATTTCCGATTCTGACGGGGGTTCGATGTCAATACCCCTATAGGACCTGCGCATCTCGTTTAGTTGGGGCACTTCAGCACTCTGCTCAACTGAATCCTCATTTAGCAGGGCACAAAAATGGTCCTTCCATCTACGAAGCTGATCCTCAATTGATACCAAAAGTGTGCCATCCACATCCATTACAGGATGATTGGTGTTGCTTTTTTTCCCGATAACATCTTTGGCTATTTGGTACAATTCCCGGATATCTCCTCTTCTGGCAGCGATTTCCGCATTATCTGCGAGTCCATCTACCTTCACCCTCTTGTCACGTCTCACACAGCGATAGACCATCTTATGTGCAATGCGGTACTCTCTTCGCAAGTCAGCCTTTCGTTGAACATCGGCTTCAGCATTTATTTGGATTTTCAACGATTTGCGAAGTTCGATCTTATCCCAGGTGTCTTGGGATATCCAAGAGTCTCTACGTCTCGTTCGCTTGGGTACAGTTTCGGATCCAGCCTCCATAAAAACACTTTTAATTTCACCCCACATCTCATCAATTGTTGAATTCTGGATTCCGTTTAATGACGAGGCTCTGTCGTTAAGGGTGGTGACATAGTTTCGACATATGTTGGGGTCATTTAAAGCATTCGTAATGAATTTTGAGCTCCTTGCTGCATCCTGCGCTGGTTTTTGTACGGCAGCGGTTCGTAGTTTGAGACTCATCAGAACCAAATGGTGGTCGCTTCCCACATCGGCATTTCTTATACTCCGGACATCACACATAGACTTCCTCCATCGCTGCTGAATCATGATATGATCAATTTGGTTTTCGGTTTGACCATCCGGATGCACCCAGGTAATTTTGTTGCACGTCTTATGCTTAAATACAGTCCCACCTATCACAAGACGATTCGCGTTACAAAAGTCGACAAGCAAGTCACCATTTTCATTCCGTGACCCCAAGCCATTTCTTCCCATCACGCGTTCCAGTCCGTAATTGTCTGAACCGACTTGGGCATTGAGGTCTCCCATAACGACTATGATGTCGGCTCTCGGAACACTACTGTAAACCGAGTTAAGATGAGTGTAGAACGCGGTTTTGTCTTCCTCGGTCGCTTCATTTGTGGGGGCGTAGCACTGAATAATTGTGACGTTACGAATTTTTGAACGAAACCTTGCTGTCATTAATCTCGCAGAAATGGGCGCCCAGGAGATCAAACTACGCCTTGCTTCTTCGTTCAACATAATTCCGACACCATGCAGCCTTTGGCCACCCTCTCTTTCATCTTCCCCGGAATACAGCATTCTCGTCTGTCCAGTGTCTGATCTGTATTCAGCTCTTCCTCTCCACTTAGTTTCGCTTATGCCCAGGATACTGATGTTTAGACGAAGCATTTCACGCTCAACCTGCTCGTATCTACCATCGCTGTACAAGGATCGAACGTTCCATGCTCCGATTTTCGTACGTATGCGGTAGCCAAAAGTAACATTTGCGCTTCTTGAAAGATTTCTTCTATTTGTCAACGATTCATTTATTATTATGGCGTCTTGATTGACGCTCGTACATGAAAGATGCCGCACCCCCAAATCCGATGTGCGGTTTACTGCAACCGAAGCTACAGAAGGATTTTCTATAAAAAGATTACCTCTTGGGGACTCATTTCCATTTGTTGTCATAATTCATGTATTTGCTTATATCCTTCCACCATGGTGTTTTCCGAGATATGATTAATAACATACATAAGCTCAGATTTGACAGGCACACCCGCCTTTTGTATGGTCAAACACATAACTGCTCGAGGCCGCCCACTATGGGAAAACAGACGCCTTTTGTAGCCGCCCAATATGGGTTACAGACGCTACCTGCTGCTGCCGTTGGCCTTTTACCAAAAAAGCTCCTCCGCCACCAGACTATCATGCCGTTGACCGCTACCTGCAGTTCATCCGTCTTAAGGGGGCTTTTAACCATCCCAAGGACAAGTTTTTGCCCTGACCAGCAACGCTGGGTTGTCTGCTTATCCCGGCATCCATTCGGTCCCCCTGCACGTTAGCGTTACCCGCCCTCTACCACGCGGAGGTGTGCATAGGGATTTTCCTATCATTGAGCCTAGGGCCATATGGCGTCCTAGCACTCTCAAGTACTTTTAGAGGGCAAATAAAATGTATATAAAATGTTCATATAATTAACTAAATTTTAATTTATGTTTGATATTAAGTTCAGTATATGTATGTACATATGTGTAAAACTTAAAAACTATTTATATTTTGAGGGCGGCTATTGTATTAACACCTTAATAATTATATTAATATCCAAGCTCATATTGTGAATCAATCTGATATTGTGAACACACCTAACATTCAAAATATAAATATTTTTGATCTAGTTAACAATTCAAAATTTGAATTCTTAGTATCTTAAATGGGGAATCCCCACCAAGTATTTTGCTTCTATTATTTTGGATTTCTGTTCATTATTCCTTGTACAAACGTCCGTGAAGAAACATTAAAATAATCTCTTGTATTAAAAAGAAGTTAAGTTGTTTTTCTAATCCATTATTTCTAATATCTGTAACTCTCGCATCGATAAAATCAGTCGAGAAACGTTGAAAAATGGGACACAACTCATGCATTTTGTTTCAGTTTTCATCGTTTCTCGACCAGTTTTTTCGATGCGAGAGTTACAGAACGTAGGCACAGTGCCTAATTAATTATGTGCGAAAAAAGAGTGTAGACTTCTCCAAAAAATATGCAACAATTTTCAATTTCGTTCATCGAACAGCGTACTGCAGAACGAAAAGTAAAACTAAATTTTTCGTTTATGATTTCGTTGTGTCATTTTTGTATGGGATTTTTCGTTTCGCATCAGCAGCGTACTAGGCTTTAGGTACAAAAAAGCACTTTTTTTTTAAGGAATACTAACAGTCCATTTAACTAAAAAAAATAGTTTTCAGACACCGCTGTAGTCACTGGATTTTTAACGGAATTTTGAAATACAAATATTAGGGAAAAATCTCCATACCCATTTCACTGTTTCTTTTAAAATAAAAAAAATGTGTTTCCTGTTGAGCAATACGTCTGCCTATTTGACATTATAAGAAGTATAGTTTTATTAATTATAAAAAATACTAGCAGATTTTTTAACCGAATTTTGAAAAAAGGCCTTAAAAATCTGCTGTATTTAAAAACTTAAAAAAGAAAAGTTTTTACCGAAGGAATATGTTTGTCTCTTTGATATGATAATTCTTATAGTTTTATTTATTTAAAAAAATTATGTGCAGACACTTGGTGCATTACCCGAATTTGTAACCGAATTAAAAAAGTTTTAAAAAATTCCGATGTATTTCAAAAGCAAAAACAAAAATATTTTAACTAAAGCAATACGTCTGCCTCCCTGATATACTATTTTTGTACTTTCTTTTAGTATACAAAAATTATAACGTGCACCTGCTGCAGTACCTGTGTTTATAACGGAATTTTAAAAAAAGGTCTTTGGAAAACTCCATACAAATTCCGCTGTATTTCAAAAGCAAAATAAAAATGTTTTAATTAAAGCAAACATATGTTAATATCGATATTTTTGTTAAAAAAAAATTATAGCAGACACCTAGTACAGTACCCACATTTAAAACGGAATTTTGAAAAGGCCTTTGGGAAACTCCATACAACTTCCGCTATATTTCAAAAGCAAAAACAAAATGTTTTAGCTTGCGCAATATGTCTGCATCTCTGATATGTTAACATTGATAGTCTCTTTTGTTAGAAAAAAATTATAGCAGAAATTTGGTACAGTATCTACATTTATAACGGTATTTTGAAAAAAAGGCCCTTGAAAAACTCCATGCAAATTGCGCTGTATTTCAAAAGGAAACAAAAATTAAGCTTAAGCTCCTACTCGTATCTGCCTCCCTGATATGCTAATTTGAATACTCTCTTTTATTAGAAAAAAATATAGCAGACCATGTACAGTGCCTACCTCAGAGAGCTGCATGAATCCATTAATTCGCAATTCTAAATCATTCGCAAAAATACGAGACGAAATTCACTACGAAATTTTTTCGTAGCTTAAAGCTAAGTACAGTTCTTTTGAGTAAAAAAATTCTTCAAGCTGAGAAAAAAAATATTTTCGACAAAGAAGAAATGTCCGTGGTGTACATTTTTTTTATTCGTCGTCGTCAGATTACAGTTTCCTAAAAAAATCTCAATGAGACTGATCCATGAAAAAGCAAACACAAATGCTAAAACGCAATTTTTTCGGAAAAAGAATGTCAGTGACATTGTTTTGTACTACAAAAAATTCGTGGTGAATATAAAATTTGTTTTCTTTCGGTAGTTCACAGTTCGATAAAAAAATTTTAACATCAAAAATTTTTGTTTTCGCAAAAAGCGTTCCCATAAGAAATACATGTAGTTTTTTTTGCGTCAAGGAACTGTGTACTAAGCTTAAACAATAAACAAATATTGGTAACTTACATAGTGTACTGTGGGCTTTTTAGAACGCCATACAGATTATTTATATTCATAAATTAATAAAAAAAAATAATATTTTCGGTTCGCTGTGTTGTATCTTGCGTGAGAGTGAGATGCTGGGGAAAATTACCCAAAAGTATACTCTTCGAGGTTTGGCCACTTCACCAACCCTCTAGTAAGTATGTGACTATATTTAGAATCCTCGTCATCCCTTTTTCTCTAAGGTACATCCATATGACTCTCCCGAGGTAGCGATGGTTGGTTCAAAATCTCTTATTATGACAAATTGGAGTAAAACAGTGAAAAGGACCGTTGAAGCAAGCGTCAGTAGGCATAACCATGGAACCTTCATTTTGCTTTCCTTTGCCCACTGCACTTGCAAACATTTCAAAGGAGAGCCAACGGTCCCGGTTAACCTCGGCCAAATCAAATGTTCGGGAGCGGTATCACATGTGGTCATAACAGTTATAGTTTGTTGTCCATGTTCATTTAATACTAAAAACTGTTTGAATAATGCTCTGTTACTGTTAATCTGCCTTAAACAAAGTTAATTTAAATACATATCTGGAAAGAAAAGACTTAGCTAAAACACATCCGAGGTTTCAGTTTGGAATTTTTCTCGTAGATCTGTGCAAACAAAGTCCAATAGGATGCATATACTGATGCTCTGTAGTATTTCTCAGCTGACTTCATCTCATGGTTCGAACGATAAACTTGAAATCCACCATGACGAGGGACTCGAGGAATTTTCAGCTCATCACCCAAGGCGTTTTTCTTTTTTAGCTCCGAGCACAGCACTTAGCTGTCAAAAAAGATCTGTGTTTCTTTTTTTAGCTCCGAGTACTCAGAGCGCTCAACTTGTGTTTCCTTTTTAAATCAGAGCTAGCTCTGAGTACGCTCCATGAGCTCAGTATAAAAAGACCGAGCGAATGGAGCAAATAGCTGAGCGCAGCCAACTTCACTCTTTTTTTCACTCATTTCAAGTGGACGCGTTTGACACATCAATTTCAGTTTATAATTTTGAATTTTCCGAGTTTTTGATTGGCCAGCTGTCTGATGAAAATTAAGTTATTACTCAATTTTGGTGAGTTGAACGCATTGCAATCGTATGACATTTCAGAGCTGAGGTGTGTTTCAAAATTATATCGGAGAGCTCTGATCATACTCTGCTCAAAGCTAACTCCGATAGCTCGAGCTCTAGTCCATGCTCTGCTCAGAGCTAAAAAAGAAAAACGCCTCCAGTTGATCAGGAGAACAAAAATTATATCCTTTACCTGCATATCGCTGCGAGATCGAGCTTTGTAGCAATTGTCTCAGAGATCGGATTAAAGATAATATACATTCATACATCACTAAAACACAATACTGATAAAATGAAGTGTGTTTTACATGAAGTTGTAACAAGTGAAGAAGCCTTGTCAGATTGTTCGGTTTACGCTGCGCGTAAGCGCGTTACCTTAAATTTGATCATCTATCTCTGGATCTCTGGAGCATTAAATAAGCGTATTTTGTGTTGTGTTGCTTTAGATTGTGCTGACTCCTAATCTAGCTCTAGTTTCTTATCTCCAGCAGACACTCGAAACCTTTAAAGTTCTTTGAAATTTCCTTCGTTCACAGCCGCCTCACATTGCCATTGGTTAGAAATATCAGTGTTATGAATTATCGCTCTATCACCTCTATGTCTGTTAATTATTTCCAAGTTGGGATTATAATAGGTATGAAGGAACGCAGTCGCTTTTCTAAAGCTCTTTTGTGACAAATTCTATTAGCATATGTATCCGTAATCCAAATATGTATTCTGTTTAGCAATTTCCTTAAAGCTTATCAAGTGTTTTGTAACGAGATTTTGAAAAGCATAATTTTCTATGCGAAAAAAGTAAATAATAAACCTTATAGAGTAAGATCCCAAAGCCGCCAAACATACGTCTGCTGCTATTAAATTCCTGGACTCTGTCTCCACAAACTAGAACAGCCCTTAACTGTCGATCATCTCTGTTGGAGATGGCGCAACAGTTTAATATTCACCTCTGTTGGGTGCCGGGTCATAGTGACATTCCAGATAATTGTAAAGCTGATGAGCTCGCTAGAAGTGGAACATTACTACCCATTTTACCTGAAAAGCTAAATATTGGTATGTATACCCATAGCTACGTGTAAACTTTTGCTGAAGCAAGATGCCTTGGAGAGAACAAACATTAGGTGGGACAACATCACTACTTGTTTGGCGACAAAACAAATTTGGCCAAGCCTTGACTTAAAGCACTCCAAGTGTTTAATATCTCTAAGGAGACTGCACATCAGCATTGTAGGTGTTATAACGGGGCACTGTTTAATAGGCAGGCTCGCAACGTGACTTGGCGTACTTTTAAATGATTTTTTCAGAATCTGTATGGACGAGGAGGAGGAAGAATCGATTCCTCACCTTCTCTGTACTTGCCCTGCTCTTTCCCACAGACGTTGGCTCCATTTAGGAGATTACTAATATAACGATCCTAGTGATCTGGCAAGCAAAGACATTTACAGTCTTGCACGCTTCGTCAGGAGCTCTAAATGGTTTCAAGAGTGAGGAGGATTTTTCAAGATTCATGTGGTATCACAACGGGCCAACTTTGGTCTAAGTGTGTGAACTTCAAGTCGAGACACACAGGTTCTGCATTGGCTTCAAGGCCGCTTATGGAAGAATATTAATCGTCAGTTGCGCTATATAGCGATAACTGAGCTCGGGATCTCGAGAAAAAAGAGCAGTATCTCGTGACATTATAAAACACAAGGTTTAATATGCCAAATGCAATGTGCAACTAGAGAATCTTGTGTTTCATTGGGTCTGTATAGAGTTCTTCATGGTGATTGAAGAACAGGCCGAAACATCTCTCTTATTAGCAGCAGCTTCGAAGTAGTTTAGAATTTCATTCACCTTGGAGTCAATACTCATATTCACTCCACGGATGCCACATATGTGTATATTTACCAAAAAAATCCTTTTAGAAACCACTGCTATTAATCTATGTGTGTCAAAAAAGGTTCAACACTTTTCTTACGCTCAATACACTCCTACTCTCGGATGATGAAAATTAGAAATGAAAACTGATACTGGGCCCTTTCGCAAGTAATACTCGTATTATTCGACCGATTTTTTGAGGGGAAGGCACAAACGTGAGCTCAATGAGCTGTTCAAAGACAATGTAGTCCAAAAAGTCAAAATACGTCGACTTGACTAAACTAGATTGTGCGAATAGGAAACAATGGTCCAGCCTTTGGAGTTTCTGAATCCCAAGTTAAAGGCAATAAAGAAGATCGAACCTCTGGTTCAGAGGATAAGCCATCACCAGAGCACTTGTGGTTTCGGCCCTTCATGGGTCATCTGAACAACACCCGAATTTTTATAATTTTTTTAGTTTTTAATGGAATTTTGGGCACTACCTCCAAAAAATAGCGACTAAAACACCCGGTTCAGAATATCGTGATGTTTATCCAAGTTTTCTGACTCTCCTAAGTATACTTCAATCGATTTAGGTGGTTAGACAAATCGGTAATAACATTTCTATACGGGACTCCAGTACACTACAGTACAGTATAAAACAGATAGAAAAGAAAGTGAGTTCGTAAAAACGTTTGAATAAAAAACACTTTCTCAAAACTCACCCGATTCCCGATTGTATTGGTCACAAAATTAAAATATAGTCGACTCTCTCTAAGTCGAAATCTTCCAGTAAGAGAGTTTTGCAAAAATTCGATTTAGAGATAAATAAATTAATTTGGAAATTTGAGAGGAGTATACAACAAACATGGTGAAAAAATTCTTGTTAGAGGGACATTCGACTTATGGGGAGTTCTACTTCGAGGGCATCGACTGTAGCTACATGAAATTGGTAGCCAATTAAATTATCTATAAGATTGATTATGACAAATTTTGCCCTAAACTTGACGGTTAAGGAGTTATTCTGCTGTAGAGAGGGAATAAACTGCAAATCTTACAAAATACGAAATTTTAGCCTTTTTTGGGAGCTCCATAGCGCCGAATGTAGTGGTTGTACAAAAACTAATGTAGTGGTTGTACAAAAACTACTTTCTAGGTCATATTTGTAGAAAATTTTATTGTCTACAAATTTGCCGATTTTTTGTAGTTTTTCCAGGATTTTGAAGGGGGCGTGGTTGTGGAATTTTGGATTTTTCATGTACCAACCATACCATATAACATATCAAAAATTTAGAACTACCCGACCTTTTGTAGGGTAACCCTCCTATTTTTACCTCTATTTACTGGACTATGTGGATAGTGAGATCTAAAATATATGCCAAGTTCATGAAGTTTAATATCATATATTTTAAGTGGACTAACATCGAAACAACTCCAAATTATGACAAAAATTTGGTATTTAATGATTACTGATTAAAATTAGCTGGATTTACTCCGCAAGTTTTCTCTTACTTGACCAGTGAACCTACCAAATTTCAATCAGTAATCATTAAATACCAAATTTCTGTCATAATTTGGAGTTGGCTCTTTTTTTTACATTTATGTTTTTGTTGTGATTAAATACACGCAAGTTATCATTTACCCAGTTTATATTTCTTCAGCGCTCAAAAATTTTCCTCCGGTTTTGACAAAGCAGGAGAGTAAAATATAAACAGGATTCCTCCCATAAAAGTCATAACAACTATCTCTTTCTTTTCATCTTATATATTTTACTGCGAAAAAAATAGTTCAATCCAAAAAAATCAGTCTCAGTTTTTAAGGAGGAATTTTCGCGAGGAATCGTCTTTATATTTCTGGGTTCTTTGAGCCCTCTAAGATCTCAGAAATATAAAATATATATATTCTTAAAATTTTTGATAAGATTGGAATTTTTAATACACACTTTGAGTGGAAATACTAAATTGATTTAAATTTTAATATCAAATATCTTAAGTAGAGTAATATCGAAACAGTTCCAAATTATGAGAGAAATTTGGTATTTAATGATAACTGACTAAAATTTGGTGGGTTCACTGGTCAAGTTCTCATACATTTTAAATTTGTGATTAAGTAAGTAATTAAGAGAAAACTTGCCAAGTAAATCCACCAAATTTTAATCAGTAATCATTAAATACCAAATTTCTGTCATAATTTGGAATTGTTTCGATATTACACTTAAGATATTTGATATTAAAATTTAAATCAATTTAGTTTTTCCACTCAAAGTGTGTATTCTTCATGAACTTAAAACTTGGTATATAGTTTAGATCTCATTACTTTTTTTGGCTGACTTTTTACGCAATCCATATAAATAATAGCACTTATGATAAAGTAGTGGGTGGATGGCACGCCCCCCGAATGGAAAATTCCAAATTTTCGATTTTTTTCTTTCAAAGTACCCTACCGATCTACCAATTTTCATCGTTCTACAACAATCGGAAGTGCTCCATGTAATTTATTAGAATTTTTAGGAATGTGGGTGGATGCCACGCCCTTAAATGGAAAATTCCAATTTTTCAATTTTTTTCTTTCTAAAGCCCTACCGCTCTATTAATTTTTATCGTCCTACAGCAATCAGAAGACCTCCATATAGTTGATATAAATTTTTGAGAAAGTGGGTGGATGCCACGCCCCCTGAAAGTAAAATTCCAAATTTTTGATTTTTGTCTTTCTAAGTACTTCAAGCCCTACCGACCTATAAATTTTCATCGTTCTACAACAATCGAAAGTGCTCCATATAATTCATAAGAATATTTGAGAAAGTGGGTGGATGCCACGCCCCCTGTGTAGAAAATTGAAGATTTTCGATTTTTTCCTTTGTATGCACCACAAGGCCTACCGTTATGCGAAATTTCAAGTTTCTACGATGTCGGGAAGTGCTCCATAACTTTGATGATCTGTCAGTGAGTTATTCAGTGAGTCATATAGGTTATTGCGATTTTTGAAGTCCTATATCTCGGGAATTACTAATGCTAAAGAGTTGAAATTTGGTGAGCCACCTGTGTTTGATCAGCAAATACTGCGAATTTGAAGTTTCTGAGTGAAGTCGCCTGAGTTTGTTCCTGTAAAAAGGGTGTAGTGCCTCGAACTTGGCTGGGCACTACCGTGCCCTTTGATAAAACGACAAGTATCTTTAGTCTTGACAGTAAAATTTAATTTTTAAACTCATTTCATTCGTTCAAAAGAAAAAAATGATAGACGAGACGATAATGATTGAGTTACGTCAAGCAAATTATAGACAATAACGTTTAAGATAATCGTTTTAAAAATTACGGAATGACCCCCCAGGTTAGTTTACATTTTTTACTTGCTAAATAAAGGACATTTTTCATAAGTTTCGATACATGGGTGATTCTCTGTCAACTTTGATTATTTTATAAACAATTTAAAAAAATTAAAACTCATTGAAACTAGATATTCTTGTTTTAGACCGAGAGCCCACAGCAGATTTTGGGTGTGAGTGATAGCAAAAAAAGAAGTATAATAGGCGTCGAAAGCTCCATTAAAGGCTATTCAAAAAATCAAAGTCTTGCAGTCCACAACTGGGGTTTTTGCGAGAATCAGTGCATCGAAAAAAAAATATGAATGCAACTCCGAGGATAATCGTTTTTGCCGAAATTGGTTTTCACTTCTCCTTAGATTAGCTCCCCGGATCACATACGAAATCTGAGACCATTTGAGTGTATAGTTCGCTCTACCGGACCGTTTAAAAAATTCAAAATTCTAAGTGAAAAAAGGTTTTTTTAAACAGTCTGGCAGGGGGTATTATTTATTAATTTATTTATTTATTTATTAAAAAAAAAAAATTAACAATAGATACAATAAGATAAAATCTTTGAGCAGTATCTTAGTTTGACTTAACAAATTTTGATAAATAAAACAAAATATAAAAGATAAAGTTTATGTTCATAGTTACAAAAATCATTTAACAATATTATTTTCAATGATTGAGAAAAATATAAGCGAAAGCTTTACAAACAAAATATGACAATTAATATAATAATATAAGATATAGCATTCGCACATTAAATTAACCAAATCGCAAATAGGTTTAACCTAAACGCAAATAAGTTTCACCCAAGCGCAAATAGATTTAACCCAAACGCAAATAGAATTAACCCAATCGCAATTCGAATTAAACAAAACGCAAATAGAGTTAAACTATTAACAAATCATTTTAACCAAAACGCAAATTGAATTAACCCGGGCTCAATTTGTTGTTCCAGCTGTGTGGTGAAGAAATGGAAGGCTTATAACAGTAGGAAAAGTTCACCATAAGATTTTGACAAAACCCCAATTGTAAGTTCAACTAGTTTTGCGCATTTTTCCAAGAACTTACCAAAAATAAAAGGCCAATCCCTTAATAATGGCTTTTTAACAATTATGGATAGTACCAAAATCCATTAGACCCAAAAAGTACACCTGGAACAATAAATCAAGCTAAGGTTTATTCAATTTGCGTTTTGGTTAAAATAATTTGTCAATAGTTTAACTCTATTTGCGTTTTGTTTAATTCGAATTGCGATTGGGTTAATTCTATTTGCGTTTGGGTTAAATCTATTTGCGCTTGGGTGAAACTTATTTGCGTTTAGGTTAAACCTATTTGCGATTTGGTTAATTTAATGTGCGAATGCTATATTTAAAAATAACTCGTATGGTATTGTAAATTTAATTCGCAAAGTAGGAGAGAAGCTTTGACTGAAATCTTGATGCATTTACAAAACTTTGTGTATCAGTTGGGAGAGTATTCCACTCTCTAATCGCTGAAACACAGAAAGATCGCTCTGCAATGGTGTATGAGAAACGTGATACAATGAGCTTAATGCCTCTACAAGACCGCGCAAATTGCAGTTTATCTTTAAGATATTCTGGGCACCTGCCATGGATAATATTATGTAATCTTAAAATATTTCTAAAATTATAGTATGCGTCAAAAGGAATTCCGAAAATAGATCTGCTAAGGTGAGATACACTGACATACCTAGGTTTATTATATATAAAGCGTAAGCAATCATTGAATGCGACATTTAACTTACGCTTACATTCATAGTCCAAGCACGGGTAAACTGAACAGTTAAATATAAAAAATGGCATTAAAAGGGTTTTAACCAAACGAAGCTTAATTTCAAGTTAAAGCAATTGAGCAGAGTATCTCAGTCCACGAAGACCTGCATATATTTTTCTAATTGCAACTGAGATTGCATCACAACAGCTAAGAGAGCTGTTTAATGTGAAGCCTAAATATGTAACCTTGTCTAAGTAAGGAATTATTACTCCACTGAGAATAATAGGAGGGAAGTCCATAGAATGAATTTCATTTCTACAACAAATCATAGCAATAGTTTTGGAGGGGTTAAGCCTGAGTTTATTAAACACTCAAATGATCTCAGATTCCGTGATATGGGATCCCCGGAGCTTATCTAGGGATGGGTGAAAATCAATTTTGGCTAACTAACACGATTATCCTCAAAGTTGCATTCATATTTTTATTTAAATTCACTGTTTCTCTCAAAGGCCCCAGTTGTGGACTGCAAGACTTTGATTTTTTGAATAGCCTTTAATGAAGCTTTCGACGCCTATACTTCTTTTTTTGCTATCACTCACACCCACTGATCTCTATAATACACTGGATAGTGTATTCCTTATTGTGTATAACAGTTTCTTTGCTTCCATTTGAAGATGACAATTAGGTGGTCGGCTTCATAATTTGACGTCTGCATTATGCAAAAAAAAAATTGTTTTGCAGATAGGGATGTGCGATATTGAAACAACATCGAAGACCAAACATCGATGTATATATATATCGAATCGAAAACATCGATGCTTCTTAACATCGATGTTTTTTCGGGTGTTTTTGTTTAAGTTTTTTGTTTGACCAAAGCAAAAAATGCGTCATGCTATGCTCTAATGTATTTTTGCTTTCAAAATTTCTGGGGCCGGCTATTTGTTCTTAAGATTTTTAAAATCGATTTAAATTTTCATACAAATGAAAAATATGAAGTCATAAGCAAGGTATTTCAACTTTAAAACATCGATATTGCAAAATAATGATGCACAGAAGCTTGTGTGCTAAAACCGCGTGTAAGTAAGTGGTATCTTTCTAGGCATCAATGATTTTAATGGGTGAAAATCGATGTTAAAATATGTATTTTGCACAATGAATATCAACAAATTTAATAAAATCAATATTGCAAGGCAATTCATGGTGTTAAGCTGTTATGTGTGCCCTTTTTGAAATCCGATATTTCAAAATCTTGTTTCACACGAAGGTGTGCGCAAGAACTTGCATGGTGTAAACTGCGTGTTTCTGACCATCGATAATTTAAATTCGTGAAAATTTATATTTAATATGTATTTTGCAGTAATATTTCAAGGAATTTTGTGTAAACTCTTTTCTGTGGCTTTTTAGAATATGTATATCGATATTGCAAAACACGAAGTTATGTGCAAAAACTTGCATTGGTGTAAATTCGGTCTTTCTGAGCATCTATTATTTCAATGCGTGGAAATCGATGCTAAAATTTGAATTTTGCAAAATATATCGTCCACAGATTTTATAGAAGCAATATTGCAAGTATTTCATGTGTACACTGTTATCTAACGATATTGCAAGATATTTTTGCTTGCAAAAGTGTGTACAAAAACTTGTATGGTTTAAAATGCGTCTTGCTGAGCATCGATGATATTAATGCTTGAATATCGATGTAAGAATATTTCTTTTGCACAAATAAACACAAAACAAATTTGATGGAAGCAAAACTGAGAGGCACTTCATGTGTAAACTTATATCTGTGCCTTTTTGCACATCGAAAGTTTCGTTGTGGTTTTGAATTTTTAAGTTTGGTTTTGGAGATCCTTTGATGATTTCCTTTTTCAAAAAATTCCAAATGTTACAGATGACTTAAAAACTATGAAAGGCACTCCATCTAGATTTTACTAGCAGAATCAACCATTTTCGTACTAACGTTTTGTTTGTTTTTTAGTCTGATGTTTTGGATGTTAATATCGTTGTTGCAAAACATCGAAAACTTTATTATCGATATTTTGCAAATATCGATTAAAATCGCTCATCCCTATTTCCAGATGTCTATCTGAAGAAAGGGAACAGACCAAGATATGAAAATATAAACTTTTGTGGAAGTTTGTTTTATTATTTATTATCTTTAAGTTATTCACTGTGTACATTTGGTATATTTTTTTTAGTATAATTACATAGTGGAATGAGATAAATCATTGCAGTTTGCGAACAAGTTGAGCAAAACAGCTAATGAATAATTATGATGAGGAGGATGCGATTGCATATTCTGCGTCTTTTTTAATGATTTTACCTCCTTGTCACACTCTTTACGTAAGTTAAGTTAATACACTAGTCAACGAAATTAAAGGAACAATTTTTCTTTCAATTTAAGCGTTTTTAGTTAGATACTTTTTGAATTGAAAAGAAATAAAAAGTACATTAAACAAAAAAAAATTAATTTCAAAAATTTTTCAAACAAAAAAACTTAATTTTTTTTAATTTTTTTTTTTTGGAAAAATGTACTTTTTATTTCATTTCAATTCAAAAAAGTATCTAACTAATGCAAAACTGTGAAAAAAATCCACTGGAATTACGGTTTTCTTGTCATTTTGATGACGACTACGCATTGTTTAGGAACAACACAATTTGTTCCTTTACCTGGTTTGTAAGACTTTGAAATTTTGGTGAGGAAAAACGGTTCGATGAATCAATTTGAAAATTTACAAGAATATTGATGATTTAAAAGTCTATAAATAAGCATACCAATGCGAGCCATGCAATCAATATTTGCAAATAAAAAAAAAAAGATTTACGAAAAGACCACAAAACGTCGGTTTTTAGTACTTTTTTAAAACTAACGGTGCACGGTAAAAAAAAATAATTTTTACAAAATCTTAAAAAAATCTTGTAAAACGCTTTTTTAAATTTCCAAAACTGTCTTTGAATTTTGTATCATCATCATCAAGTCCTGTAACCCCGGTTGGGGCATAGGGCGCCAACAAATCGTTTCCATCCTTCTCGGTCTGCAGATAGATATTTTAACTGTGGCCACGTCTTTCTCTGGGAGTCTGCTTCTGCTAGAACTGTTGATTTCCATGTTGTTCTTGGTCTTCCAACCCGCCGTGCACCCTGAGGATTCCATTCAAATGACTGCTTTGCAATTTCATCGTTTGGTTTCCTCAGTGTGTGACCAATCCATTGCCATTTACGCTTTCTTATGTCAACGTCCAGCCGCTCCTGGCTTGTCCTGCGCCACAATTCCTCGTTTGATATAATTTGTGGCCAGCGAATTTTTAGAATATGGCGTAGACAACGGTTCACAAAAGCCTGCAATTTCTTTGAGATGGTAGTCGTGACTTTCCAGGTTTCGCAAGCATATAACAGCACGGATTTGACATTGGATTCGAATAATCTCAACTTTGTGCGCAAGGAGATTTGATATGATTTCCAAATTTGGGAGAGAGAACCGAAGGCTGCGCGAGCTTTATTTATTGAATTTTGTATAACATCATTATTTGCTGAGATATTGGTAATCAAGGCTAAAAGTATCTTTTTTTATTCAAAAACAGATAAACCATGTCAAAAAAAATCGTACGACAACAACAAAAAAACTGAATTGAAGCTGTATAAACAAGGTAGCTGATCATGACATTTAAATGACTCAAAAAAAATTATCCATAGACCTGCGGACCTTCAAAAAAAATAAAAAAAAATAATTTTGTTGTCTCGTCTCATTTTTTTCAATAACGCAATAACGGTACTTCAGAAAAATTTGTTTGCAAACAAATTTCGAAACGAAAAACATAAAGCTGTAAAATGCTTTTTATTTCAACTCAATACGACTACTCGTCACAAAGATACAGCTCTTCAAAAAACGCTAACAAAAATTGAAAAAAAATTTGTTCCTTTAATTTCCTTGACTAGTGTAGATAATTATTTGAAGTATATCGATGGGGATGCGATAATGTTAAGAATTTTAAATCAATTAAAAAATATAAATGACTTAAATATGATAAAAAAAATACAATAAAAGCAATTTTGTAAAAAAAAAATAAACTATCGTATTTAATATATTTTCAATTTCAAGATGATTAATTAGAAAAAGCCATTGTTTAATATTTTTAAGGTAAACTGATTTAACTCGCTCACTTCTAAGAATTTATTGAATAGTCGGGGCGCAGTGACATTATAAAAGTGTGAAAAATGTGCTTTCCTGATTGTAAGTATAAGTACAAAATTACTAGTGTTTTGTTTTTTTTTTTTTTGTGTTCACGCGTAGATTGCGGTTATCATAAATTCTTGAAGAGTTATACCCGGAATTTTCAAAAAATATTTTCAAAACCTTGTAGAAATACAAATGCCTTAATGGTAGAAGATCCAGGCTTTTAAACAGCTGAAAGCTAGGAGTTTGTCGATTGACTATGCACAGAATACGAACAGCTTGTTTTTGTTTAGTAAGCAGAGGCTCAATTTTGTTATGATGAGTTCCACCCCAACAAGATATCCCATATTGCAGCTTAGATTTGAAAAGACCATTATAAACTAACTTCAAAACTGACAAACCACAGTATTGACTGAGAGGATAGATTTGCCTAACAACATTATTTAAAAACTGCTTTACAGCCAAAGTATGAAGTTTCCAGTTAATCATTAGTCTGGGATATCAGAATCAATCAGACTGCTATAAATTACACTGCACAACATTAACAAAGCGTCCTCGGTAGATCTGCCGCTTCTAAAACCAAACTGAGAATTACTTAGGAAATTAGTTTTGTCTAAAAAAATCAGCATTCTTGACTTAACCCCTTTTTCAAAAACTTTTGAAAAAAACTAATAGAAGGGATGTAGGGCCATAGTTGTTTACGTTCGTTGCATCGCTTTTTTTGTCAACGGCATTACGACAGCAGTTTTTAGTTTATCTGAAAAGATACCCTTCTGTATACTTAAGTTGAAAATGTGAGCTAAGACATCAGAAACAAGATAAGATATTTTTTTGAGAATATTACTAGAAATATCACACGACGTAGAGTCGGAATTTTTTAGCGACTGAATAATTTTATTTATTTCAAAGGAAGAAAAAAAGTCCATGAAAAAACTTTGTCTTTGAAACGGTTCGAAAGTATTGAAATTACTACATAGACATTCGGATTGATACTTGAAAAAATAATCATTAAATGCAGTAGCAACTTCAAAGGGCTCAGATAGGGTCGTGCTATTTAAACTGACTACAAGATCAGCATTTGATTGGTTTTTGTTCAAAACTTCGTTGACAACCTGCCATTCCACAGAAGTGAAAGAAACCCTCATTTATGAATTCATTTATAAACCGGTTTGGATCAAATTTACTGGGTAGCATTACTTCGAATTCGAATCAATGTTTATGTAACCTCACATTTGAATGCTAATAAGAAAATTAATTTCCAAGAAAATTTTAACTAATACCGTTAAAAGGAATACAAAATTCTAATAATCAAGCAAAAATATCTTGAAACATGCTTAGAAAATACTACCACGGTACTGACAAATAAATTTGTGATACTTTCTTCGAATGAATGAAAACAATCACGTATACAAAATAAATTGACTGTTGTTAACTATGTACATACATATGTATTAGTCAGGTAAATCTATGGAAAATAAAGGGCTAAGCCCGGGCAAATTGTAACAAAAGAAATTCATTTGCAGTTAGGTTCAATGGCACATGCCAAAACATATATTTTCAAAATTAGCCACAGTCCACCACCGGAAAATGGCTTAAATTTGAATGCATTTATGCATGTGCAGTGCAGGGCGTTTTGCATACGATACAATTAATGATGAGAGTATGTAGGTTGTACCAAAAAAAGAAAAAAATAATTTGAAACGGGGGTCTTTACTGCCCCCCGTTTGAGCGGGAGGGGCAATTTTCAAAAAAAATCACTTAAATTGGAAAAAAACATATTTATACACAATGGCAACACTTATAATATCATGCTATAGGTTTTTGGAAAGCCAGAAATATATTCCTTAATTTAGTTTTTAAATTAAGTTGTATAAGAGAATAGTTTTTGAACAATTAACCTTCAAACTCAAAATTTTAAAAACATAATTAAAAACAATTTGTTTCAACTGATTTTTTTTTTCAAAAATTTATGTTATTAAGTACTATTTTTGCCTTTAATATTCAATGCTTTAGTCAGTTTTTACTCTAACGCATAAAGCAAAATGGTCCTAGGATTTTTTTTTTTTCAAGATATAAGCAAAGACCTAAACCCAATTAGTGATAAAAATTTTTACCTACAACTTAAAAACCATATTTAAACCCAATGGCATTACTTAAAATATTAATTTTTTGTAAAGCCATAAAACTAGTCTTTAATGTTTTTTAAATTAAGCTTTTTTGGGAATAGTTTTTGAAAAATTAACCTAACCTAAAAATTTTGAAAACAATACAAAATAAATGGTTCAAACTGATTTTTTTTTACAAATTTTATGTTATTAACTACTATTTTTGACTTTAATATTCAATGCATTTGTCAATTTTAAGTCAAACACAAAAAACCAAATGGTCTTAGTACTTTTATTTTTCAAGATATAAACAAATAACTAAACCAACCTACTTATTAAACAAGGAAAAACTGAGTTGATGAAATGATAAAAAAAACTCTATTTACTCATAAGCAAGGATATGAGATAAACTTGTGATTGTTTTCCTTATTTAATAAAAAATAGTTTTCAAATGCATTTTTATTCATATTGTAATGACTTTCCAAACTTGAACTATAACGACTCCGAAAAGCAAACAAACGGACACAATAAAGCTTACGGTCGCAGTGCAAACAGACCCTTATTAGCTATAATTATAGCAACTCTCAAACGAAGGAAGCGCCATCTGCCGGATTATAGCAGATTTACCAGCTGTCAAATAAAAGCTTTTGGAAGGGAAATTATTGGGAAATTTCCCCTACGGAAAGCTCTGGAAGCAGAGACCAGAACGTTCTCCTTATTTCGAGAGTTTGGAAGACAAGTATAAAAGGCACATGTTTGAACGGCAGCGAGACAGTTTGTTTTTAATCGTGAATGAATAAAGTTGGTTGTAATAAAAGTGAAAAGTAAAGTTTGTGAATTAATTCAGTGGTGAATAATAAATCGTTTTGTTTGTAGTAAGAAAAGTAAAGTGTTTTATTTTGCAAAATAAATAAGTGGACGTTTTGAATAAAGTAAATAAGTTTTATTAACGAACCTGAGAAAATATTACATTGGTGTTAGAAGTGGAATAAAACTTAATTTATCTGTGCACTCAGTAAATTTATTGTGTGAAAAGTGAAAAAAAAAGACAATGGGTAAATCTTTGAATGATTTAAATTTAGTGGAACTTAAGGCAGAACTGAATAAGCGAGATCTTCCTACTGCTAGAACAAAGAATGATCTTATAATTCGTCTGCAAGAAGATTTAAGAAGATGTGGAAAAAACCCGGACAAGTTTATATTCGACATTGAAATGGAAGAACAGCAAGAACAAGTAAGTACATCGGGCATGACCAATATGCTGTCTCAGCTGCTCGCAAAATTTGAAGAACAAAAGAATCTTCTAGAACAGCAAAGCCAAAAACAACGTAATGAACAAAAGAACCTTCTCGAACGATTCGAACAACAAAGCCAAGAACAACGGAATGAACAAAAGAATCTTCTCGAACGTTTTGAACAACAAAGTCAAGAGCAGAAGAATCTTCTAGAACTACAGAGCCAGGAACAAAAGAATCTTCTAGAAAAACAAGAAAGGAATCTTCCTCAACAATTCCAAGAACAGACAAATCTGCTCGAAAGTAAGTTGGATGCTTTGACAACAGAATTATTACTCTTGACGAGCGTGTCGATAAGCAATTTTCGACTAAAGATAAACAATTATCGACAATAGAAGCAAAGTTCGAAGATAAAATCGAATCCATTACATAGGAATTAGATAAAGTTAAGAAAATGAAGGTTCGAGAAAGTTCTGGCGACTGTCCAAAGAAAAAAAAGATGCATCCACCAACCTTCGATGGGCAAACTTCTTGGTCAATCTACAAGAAGCAGTTTGAGGCAGCCGCAGCAACAAATGGCTGGGATGAGGAAGACAAATGCATAGCTCTAACGCTTGCCCTCAGAGGACCTGCTGCTGAGCTGTTACAAACCATACCAGCAGATAAGAGTGGCAACTTCAGTGCTCTTGTTCAGGCCATTGACAAACGCTTTGGAGATGGCCATATGCAAGAAGTCTTCCGTGTTCAACTCAATACTAGAATCCAAAAGAGGGGAGAAACTCTGCAACAGCTTCAAGCAGACATCGAACGATTGGCACATCTGGCATATCCAGCTGCAGGAGATGAAATCATCAACCAACTCGCAACAGAAGCCTTTGTTCGTGTTGTTTCTGACATCAACCTTCAGCGAGCAATTCGAACGGCTGGAAAACGCACACTCCCTGAAGCATTAGCGTTCGCCCTGACTATGGAAGCAGCAGAACAGGCTTCTCAAGGAGTTCATCAGGTAAGAGAACTAGAAATTGAGGAGTGTTGTTGCCAGAGAACTGCGTTCCAAAGAAACCAGCGAGATGGACCTGCTCGATGCTGGAACTGTAACAAGACCGGACATCTTCAACGCCAGTGCAGACTGCCACCTAGAAAACCTCCATGTTGGAATTGCAATAGGACTGGACATCTCCAACGCCAATGCAGATTGCCACCTAGAAGACCATGGAAACCAGACTACAATAATTGCACGCATGAAAAAGAAAAGGAAGGTGTTTCCATCCAGCGACTGAGAGCCGATCCCATTTACGATTGGAGTAAAAGGAAAATGAGGACTGCGCAAAAAGATGACTCGGGAAGCGATATATATCGCCCAAAAGTGACTCTGCTGCAGTTAACTCCTATCCGGCGAAAGGGTGACAAGCGTGATTCCAAAGAAAACTACAAAGTTGGAACGGACGGATTTCAAGTGTGCATGGATGTTAGCCATTTCAAGCCAAATGAGTTAATGGTCAAAACTGTTGGCAACAGCGTGGTAGTGGAAGGTAAACGTGAAGATGAACATGGCTACATAAGTCGTCAGTTTGTACGGAAGTACCAGCTACCAAAGGGGTATGATGCCAAAGATGTCATCTCAACGGTTTCAATGGACGGTATCCTGACAATCAAAACTCAGCAGAAGGCATTGAAGAACAACGAAAGGATAGTGCAAATTCAACAGACCTACCCCTTGAATCGGAGTGATAAGGGAAATGAAGAAGAAAGGCTAAGTGATGTTCATGAAAGAACAAGGGCAAATATGAAGCCATCAAGTGGTCGGATGAAAAAGCGATACGACACAAAAGCAACAAAGACAGGATTCCAAGCGGGAGACCTTGTTTGGTTTTATAATTCCCAGCGTCGGAAGGGAATGTCACTGAAACTTCAACAAAATTGGGAAGGCCCTTATACTGTTGTAACACGAGTAAACGATGGCGTCTACCGCATTCGGAGAGGATTAAGGCAAAATAAAAGTAGTTCACATCGACCGTTTACATCGTTGTAATGGTGAAGGAAGTGATGGATTTGCTCGGGACGATCAATCCTAAGAGGGGGGCAGTGTAATGACTTTCCAAATTTGAACTATAACGACTCCGAAAAGCAAACAAACGGACACAATAAAGCTTACGGTCGCAGTGCAAACGGACCCTTATTAGCTATAATTATAGAAACTCTCAAACGAAGGAAGCGCCATCTGCCGGATTATAGCAGATTTACCAGCTGTCAAATAAAAGCTTTTGGAAGGGAAATTATTGGGAAATTTCCCCTACGGAAAGCTCTGGAAGCAGAGACCAGAACGTTCTCCTTATTTCGAGAGTTTGGAAGACAAGTATGAAAGGCACATGTTCAAAGGGTAGACACGGTGCATTCAAGAGGACACAAGCGTCCACAAGCTTTTTTTTCAAAGCGAACCTCTGTCTATCAACTCCTACTCTCACCTCCAAGTGGTGAACATCGGGTGCCTAGTACCTTTAACTGAAGATGGGGTTCCAATCCCTGTGGACGGTTTTAGGGGGCAGCAAACGAGAGAGGGGGGGATGAGTGTTCCCACTAAGGCACTTCTCCTTCATCCAGGCGGCAGCGGAAGAATTCTCAAGATGGAATCAACGGTGGCGTCTACAGTTCCAGTTAGGCTGAACTACTTAGTGAACACCTTATACGGGCTACTACGACATATTCGGAGCTCAGGCCTATAAGGAGCGGTTAATCCGGCTCCCCGCCCTTGGAGTTATATATATAGGGTCTGGTCTTCCAGGTTGGGGGTCGTGCCGTCGGGGTGACTTCCCGGCCACGTAAAGCTATTCTAGTTGCGAAGCATCAACAAGCCTCGGATACGGACGGATTTACTGTTGACGAACCTAGCAAACGAAATAAGGACAACGAACTTCGGATCTGCACGTGGAATGTTCTGTCTCTCTATAGACCACGTGCAGCCGAACATTTAGCGGAGGCCCTAGACTGCTACAAAGCAGACATCACCGCCATCCAAGAAGTGCGATGGGATGGGCCGGGCAAAAGAAAACTGAAAGACTGCGATATATACTACAGTAACTGTTACCGACCACAAGGGCAGCGTCTTTTTGGATGTGGATTTGTTGTTAGAGGCAGACTGAGGCAAGAGGTCTTGAGTTTCAATTATGTGAACGAGCGCCTCACGACAATTCGCATCAAGGCTAAATTCGCCAACATCAGTCTGATATGCGCGCATGCCCCCACAGAGGAGAAAGATGACGACACCAAGGACGAGTTCTACGAGCTCCTGGACAAGACATATGAGCAATGTCCTAGCTATGACATTAAAATTGTCTTGGGTGATTTTAATGCCAAACTAGGAAGAGAAGACTTCTTTGGTGGCACAATCGGAAGATACAGCCTGCACGACACCACCTCCGATAACGGACTCAGGCTAATCGACTTTGCTGCGGGGCGAAACGTTGTGGTAGCTAGTACGCAGTTCCCGCATCTCGATATTCATAAGGGGACATGGCGAATTCCTGGTCAATCAACCGCCAACCAAATTGACCACATTGCGATCGACGCAAGGCACTCCTCCAGTATCAAGGATGTCCGAACGTTCCGAGGAGCCAACGTTGACTCGGACCACTACCTCGTTGTAGCAAAGGTAATGCTACGGATATCCACACCAAAACCAAAACAGGGAAATACTGTCAGGAAGTTCAACGTCGGACGGCTACAGTCGCAAGAAATCGCCAGGTGCTTTTCCGATCGAGTCTCTCGCGCCCTCTTAGCTAGTCCTTTGCCGCCAACTGCAAACATCGAGAACCAGTGGAAAAACTGCCAGGAAGCCATCAGAGATGCCGCCTCTGACGTGCTGGGCTTCGCACGACCACCACAGCGAAACCCCTGGTTCGACAAGGAATGCCGGCAAGTACATGCAGCCAAACAACAGGCATACAAAGCGGCGCTGCATAGAAGGACCAGAGCTGCTCGCGAGCTCTACGAGCAGAAGAGGAAAGAGGAACACAAGCTTCTCAGAAAGAAAAAGAAAGAGCATGAGAAGCTCGCGATCGAGGAATTAGAGGGATGCCACTGCAGGAATGAAGTTCGGAAGTTTTACCAAAAAGTAAAAAGAACCTCCCAAGGTTACAAACCCCGAACCGAAGCCTGCAAGGACGATCAGGGGAACATCGTGGTGGAAACGCAGTCGGTGCTGAGGATATGGAAAAATCATTTCTGCAAATTGTATAACGGCGATGACGAACCGAATTCCGCTACCATGCAAATTGCACCATTCAACCTGGACGACGTAGGCCAACAATTCCGTCCACCCGATCTTGACGAAGTGAGGATAGCCATATCTAAACTTAAGTCCAATAAAGCTGCTGGAGCTGATGGCCTTGCGGCTGAGCTATTCAAAGCGGCTGGCGATGAATTGGTTAGGAGTATGCACCAGCTCATCTGTAAAATATGGTCGGAAGAAAGCATGCCCGATGAATGGAGCCTCAGTATTGTTTGCCCGATCCTCAAGAAAGGCGATCCTCTGGACTGCACCAACTACAGAGGCATCAGTCTTCTTAATATCGCCTACAAGATCTTCTCTGCCGTACTTTGTGAACGCCTGAAGCCATTCGTCAACAACCTGATAGGTCCATATCAGTGTGGCTTTAGGCCAGGGAAGTCCACCATCGACCAAATATTCGCACTACGGCAGATCTTGGAGAAAACCCAGGAGTTCCAAATCGATACCCACCACCTTTTTATCGACTTCAAGGCCGCGTATGACAGCATCTATAGAGACGAGCTATATAGAGCAATGTCTAGTTTTGGCATCCCTGCCAAACTCGTCCGTTTGTGCAGGATGACGATGGAGAATGCACGCTGCTCCATCAAGGTCGGCAAAGACCTCACCGACACCTTTGATGTCAAAAAAGGTTTTAGGCAAGGCGACGCGCTGTCATGCGACTTCTTCAACATCGTTCTTGAAAGAATAGTGCAAAACTCTCACGTCAACACCAGAGGCACAATCTTTCAAAAGTCCGTCCAATTACTCGCTTACGCTGACGACATTGACATAATCGGACGAACAAAGCGTGATGTCAGTGGTGCTTTTGTGAGCATTGAGAAGGAAGCCAAGAAGATGGGTTTAACGGTGAATGAAAGCAAAACAAAATATATGCTGTCCACAAGAAAGGACACCCAACACCGACGTCTCGGACAGAACGTCACTATAGACAGCTATAATTTTGAGGTAGTCAGAGACTTTGTCTACCTAGGATCCGCTATAAACTCAGCGAACGACACCAGCGCTGAGATCAAACGAAGAACTACTCTTGCCAATCGCTGTTTCTTTGGGCTAAGAAGGCAATTGAGAAGCAAAGCCCTCTCTCGAGCAACTAAACTGTCCCTGTATAAGACGCTTATCATCCCGGTCCTGATGTATGGTGCAGAGGCATGGACACTGCTAACAGTGGATGAGAACGCGTTAGGCTGTTTTGAGAGGAAAATTCTCCGGGTGATTTTTGGTCCCGTCTGCATAGATGGGGAATGGAGAAGAAGATACAACAACGAACTGTATGGGCTGTACAGCGACACCGACCTAGCCACAAAAGTGAAAAGCCAACGACTGAGATGGCTGGGTCATCTAGAGCGAATGGACACCAATGCTCCGGCCCGGAAAGTCTTTGAATCCAACCCCGTGGGACAACGCAGTAGAGGTGGACAGCGTAAAAGGTGGCGCACGCAAGTGGAAGAGGACCTCAACCAACTTGGCGTGTGAAACTGGAGACAGCTAGCTAGAAACCGAGCTGGCTGGAAGAAGCTTGTTGGTTGAGGCCCTGGTCCACCCCGGACTGTAGCGCCACCTTAAGTAAGTAAGTAAGTATGAAAGGCACATGTTTGAACGGCAGCGAGACAGTTTGTTTTTAATCGTGAATGAATAAAGTTGGTTGTAATAAAAGTGAAAAGTAAAGTTTGTGAATTAATTCAGTGGTGAATAATAAATCGTTTTGTTTGTAGTAAGAAAAGTAAAGTGTTTTATTTTGCGAAATAAATAAGTGGACGTTTTGAATTAAGTAAATAAGTTTTATTAACGAACCTGAGAAAATATTACAATATTATTTAATATAATCCTGCTACTGGGGATGGGCTTAAATCAACTTTTCGTACAATTTTTCTCAATTCGTTAACGAGCAGAAAACGATGGGGTTATTTATTATGCTTTAGAGTAACATAAATATGTATATTTGGTTTTTTAATAAAATGCACACATGAAAATAAAAAACGGTGGTTTGAAGATTCATTTTTGGTAAAAACTGATATCAAAGTTCGAATCAGCATGAAAAATCATTAGAAATAGATGTATCACAAGTCTGCCTTATAATGGAATACATTTTGTTATCTGCGATATTAGAAACGGCTAAATACCAATGTTCCCATGGCCTAATTTTGGGAGCGCTACGATATCCCGCAAACCAAAATCTCGAATAACGAAATCTCGCATTTTTTTTTAAATCTCGAATAACGAAATCTCGCAAATTAAAAATCTTGTTTTTCATAATCTCGCAATTACAAAATCTCGCTTTTAACAATCTCATATTTACATCTCGAACCTAAAAATCTCGCAAATTTCAACCAAAATCTGTTTTTAGCGCGTATATAATGGAACTAAAAGTACTTTTTATCGGGGTTTTCAATAAGAGCGCTACAAAAGTTTTTTTAAATAAAGCAAAAACGGTTTTGGATATCAATAAAATTCTTTATGCCTGTGACAGTACGTTCGATGCCATTATGTATGAAACTCGATTTCTTTTGCATGGCCACCACGGGCACGCTTGTAGAAGTCCAGACGCTGAACCCAATTTTCGACGGTTTTCAAGCATAAATCGGCCGATACTGCTGCAATTTCACGTTCGATATTCGTACGGAGTTCATCAATCGTCGCTGGCTTGTTGGCATAGACCATAGACTTGACGTAGCCCCACAGGAAAAAGTCTAACGGCGTCAAATCGCACGACCGAAGCGGCCAAGCGACTGGACCATTTCGCGAGATCACACGTTCTCCAAACTTAGTTTCCAATAAATTGATTGTGACATTCGCTGTGTGGCTTGTGGCGCCCGCCGTCCTGTTGGAACCACATGTCCTCCAAGTCCATATTGTAATATTTTCTCAGGTTCGTTAATAAAACTTATTCACTTTATTCAAAACGTCCACTTATTTATTTTCGCAAAATAAAACACTTTACTTTTCTTACTACAAACAAAACGATTTATTATTCACCACTGAATTAATTCACAAACTTTACTTTTCACTTTTATTACAACCAACTTTATTCATTCACGATTAAAAACAAACTGTGTCGCTGCCGTTCAAACATGTGCGTTTTATACTTGTCTTCCAAACTCTCGAAATAAGAAGAACGTTCTGGTCTCTGCTTCCAGAGCCTTCCGTAGGGGAAATTTCCCAATAATTTCCCTTCCAAAAGCTTTTATTTGACAGCTGGTAAATCTGCTATAATCCGGCAGATGGCGCTTCCTTCGTTTGAGAGTTGCTATAATTATAGCTAATAAGGGTCTGTTTGCACTGCGACCGTAAGCTTTATTGTGTCCGTTTGTTTGCTTTTCGGAGTCGTTATAGTTCAAATTTGGAAAGTCATTACACTGCCCCCCTCTTAGGATTGATCGTCCCGAGCAAATCCATCACTTCCTTCACCATTACAACGATGTAAACGGTCGATGTGAACTACTTTTATTTTGCCTCTTAATCCTCTCCGAATGCGGTAGACGCCATCGTTTACTCGTGTTACAACACTATAAGGGCCTTCCCAATTTTGTTGAAGTTTCAGTGACATTCCCTTCCGACGCTGGGAACTATAAAACCAAACAAGGTCTCCCGCTTGGAATCCTGTCTTTGTTGCTTTTGTGTCGTATCGCTTTTTCATCCGACCACTTGATGGCTTCATATTTGCCCTTGTTCTTTCATGAACGTCACTTAGCCTTTCTTCTTCATTTCCCTTATCACTCCGATTCATGGCGTAGGTCTGTTGAATTTGCACTATCCTTTCGTTGTTCTTCAATGCCTTCTGCTGAGTTTTGATTGTCAGGATACCGTCCATTGAAACCGTTGAGATGACATTTTTGGCATCATACCCCTTTGGTAGCTGGTACTTCCGTACAAACTGACGACTTATGTAGCCATGTTCATCTTCACGTTCATGATTACCTTCCACTACCACGCTGTTTTTCAAGCATAAATCGGCCGATACTGCTGCAATTTCACGTTCGATATTCGTACGAAGTTCATCAATCGTCGCTGGCTTGTTGGCATAGACCATAGACTTGACGTAGCCCCACAGGAAAAAGTCTAACGGCGTCAAATCGCACGACCGAGGCGGCCAAGCGACTGGACCATTTCGTGAGATAACACGTTCTCCAAACTTGGTTTCCAATAAATTGATTGTGACATTCGCTGTGTGGCTTGTGGCGCCCGCCGTCCTGTTGGAACCACATGTCCTCCAAGTCCATATTGTAATATTTTCTCAGGTTCGTTAATAAAACTTATTCACTTTATTCAAAACGTCCACTTATTTATTTTCGCAAAATAAAACACTTTACTTTTCTTACTACAAACAAAACGATTTATTATTCACCACTGAATTAATTCACAAACTTTACTTTTCACTTTTATTACAACCAACTTTATTCATTCACGATTAAAAACAAACTGTGTCGCTGCCGTTCAAACATGTGCCTTTTATACTTGTCTTCCAAACTCTCGAAATAAGGAGAACGTTCTGGTCTCTGCTTCCAGAGCCTTCCGTAGGGGAAATTTCCCAATAATTTCCCTTCCAAAAGCTTTTATTTGACAGCTGGTAAATCTGCTATAATCCGGCAGATGGCGCTTCCTTCGTTTGAGAGTTGCTATAATTATAGCTAATAAGGGTCTGTTTGCACTGCGACCGTAAGCTTTATTGTGTCCGTTTGTTTGCTTTTCGGAGTCGTTATAGTTCAAATTTGGAAAGTCATTACACTGCCCCCCTCTTAGGATTGATCGTCCCGAGCAAATCCATCACTTCCTTCACCATTACAACGATGTAAACGGTCGATGTGAACTACTTTTATTTTGCCTCTTAATCCTCTCCGAATGCGGTAGACGCCATCGTTTACTCGTGTTACAACACTATAAGGGCCTTCCGAATTTTGTTGAAGTTTCAGTGACATTCCCTTCCGACGCTGGGAACTATAAAACCAAACAAGGTCTCCCGCTTGGAATCCTGTCTTTGTTGCTTTTGTGTCGTATCGCTTTTTCATCCGACCACTTGATGGCTTCATATTTGCCCTTGTTCTTTCATGAACGTCACTTAGCCTTTCTTCTTCATTTCCCTTATCACTCCGATTCATGGCGTAGGTCTGTTGAATTTGCACTATCCTTTCGTTGTTCTTCAATGCCTTCTGCTGAGTTTTGATTGTCAGGATACCGTCCATTGAAACCGTTGAGATGACATCTTTGGCATCATACCCCTTTGGTAGCTGGTACTTCCGTACAAACTGACGACTTATGTAGCCATGTTCATCTTCACGTTCATGATTACCTTCCACTACCACGCTGTTTTTCAAGCATAAATCGGCCGATACTGCTGCAATTTCACGTTCGATATTCGTACGAAGTTCATCAATCGTCGCTGGCTTGTTGGCATAGACCATAGACTTGACGTAGCCCCACAGGAAAAAGTCTAACGGCGTCAAATCGCACGACCGAGGCGGCCAAGCGACTGGACCATTTCGTGAGATAACACGTTCTCCAAACTTGGTTTCCAATAAATTGATTGTGACATTCGCTGTGTGGCTTGTGGCGCCCGCCGTCCTGTTGGAACCACATGTCCTCCAAGTCCATATTGTAATATTTTCTCAGGTTCGTTAATAAAACTTATTCACTTTATTCAAAACGTCCACTTATTTATTTTCGCAAAATAAAACACTTTACTTTTCTTACTACAAACAAAACGATTTATTATTCACCACTGAATTAATTCACAAACTTTACTTTTCACTTTTATTACAACCAACTTTATTCATTCACGATTAAAAACAAACTGTGTCGCTGCCGTTCAAACATGTGCCTTTTATACTTGTCTTCCAAACTCTCGAAATAAGGAGAACGTTCTGGTCTCTGCTTCGAGAGCTTTCCGTAGGGGAAATTTCCCAATAATTTTCCTTCCAAAAGCTTTTATTTGACAGCTGGTAAATCTGCTATAATCCGGCAGATGGCGCTTCCTTCGTTTGAGAGTTGCTATAATTATAGCTAATAAGGGTCTGTTTGCACTGCGACCATTAGCTTTAGTGTGTCCGTTTGTTTGCTTTTCGGAGTCGTTATAGTTCAAATTTGGAAAGTCATTACACTGCCCCCCTCTTAGGATTGATCGTCCCGAGCAAATCCATCACTTCCTTCACCATTACAACGATGTAAACGGTCGATGTGAACTACTTTTATTTTGCCTCTTAATCCTCTCCGAATGCGGTAGACACCATCGTTTACTCGTGTTACAACAGTATAAGGGCCTTCCCAATTTTGTTGAAGTTTCAGTGACATTCCCTTCCGACGCTGGGAATTATAAAACCAAACAAGGTCTCCCTCTGGAATCCTGTCTTTGTTGCTTTTGTGTCGTATCGCTTTTTCATCTGACCACTTGATGGCTTCATATTTGCCCTTGTTCTTTCATGAACGTCACTTAGCCTTTCTTCTTCATTTTCCTTATCACTCCGATTCATGGGGTAGGTCTGTTGAATTTGCACTATCCTTTCGTTGTTCTTCAATGCCTTCTGCTGAGTTTTGATTGTCAGGATACCGTCCATTGAAACCGTTGAGATGACATCTTTGGCATCATACCCTTTTGGTAGCTGGTACTTCCGTACAAACTGACGACTTATGTAGCCATGTTCATCTTCACGTTCATGATTACCTTCCACTACCACGCTGTTGCCAACAGTTTTGACCATTAACTCATTTGGCTTGAAATGGCTGACATCCATGCACACTTGAAATCCGTCCGTTCCAACTTTGTAGTTTTCTTTGGAATCACGCTTGTCACCCTTTCGCCGGATAGGAGTTAACTGCAGCGGAGTCACTTTTGGGCGATATATATCGCTTCCCGAGTCATCTTTTTGCGCAGTCCTCATTTTCCTTTTACTCCAATCGTAAATGGGATCGGCTCTCAGTCGCTGGATGGAAACAACTTCCTTTTCTTTTTCATGCGTGCAATTATTGTAGTCTGGTTTCCATGGTCTTCTAGGTGGCAATCTGCATTGGCGTTGGAGATGTCCAGTCCTGTTGCAATTCCAACATGGAGGTTTTCTAGGTGGCAGTCTGCACTGGCGTTGAAGATGTCCGGTCTTGTTACAATTCCAGCATCGAGCAGGTCCATCTCGCTGGTTCCTTTGGAATGCAGTTCTCTGGCAAGAACACTCCTCAATTTCTAGTTCTCTTACCTGATGAACTCCTTGAGAAGCCTGTTCTGCTGCTTCCATAGTCAGGGCGAACGCTAATGCTTCAGGGAGTGTGCGTTTTCCAGCCGTTCGTATTGCTCGCTGAAGGTTGATGTCAGATACAGCACGAACAAAGGCTTCTGTTGCGAGTTGGTTGATGATTTCATCTCCTGCAGCTGGATATGCCAGATGTGCCAATCGTTCGATGTCTGCTTGAAGCTGTTGCAGAGTTTCTCCCCTCTTTTGGATTCTAGTATTGAGTTGAACACGGAAGACTTCTTGCATATGGCCATCTCCAAAGCGTTTGTCAATGGCCTGAACAAGAGCACTGAAGTTGCCACTCTTATCTGCTGGTATGGTTTGCAGCAGTTCAGCAGCAGTTCCTCTGAGGGCAAGCGTCAGAGCTATGTATTTGTCCTCCTCATCCCAGCCATTTGTTGCTGCGGCTGCTTCAAACTGCTTCTTGTAGATTGACCAAGAAGTTTGTCCATCGAAGGTTGGTGGATGCATCTCCTTTCTCCTAGGACAGTCACCAGTACTTTCTCGAACCTTCATTTTTCTTACTTTGTCCAATTCCTTAGTAATGGTTTCGATTTTATCTTCCCTTTTTTCGAACTTTGATTCTACTGTCGACAATTGCTTAGTGCCCTATTGCACGACGACTTTACAGTCATGACTTTTTTCGAAAATCAATGAGTACGAACGAGAAAAAACATCTGATCTCACCTTCGCACTCGTCGTCGTGTAATAGGGCACTTATCGACATTAGACAATTGTTGATCGACAGTTAACAATTGTTTATCGATAGAAGAAAATTGTTTATCGACACGCTCGTCAAGGGCAATAATTCTATTGTCAAAGGCATCTAACTTACATTCGAGCATATTTGTCTGTTTTTCCAGCAGACACTTTTGTTCTTGGCTTTGGTGCTCGAATCGTTCGAGAAGATTCTTTTGTTCACTACGTTGTTCTTGGCCTTGTTGTTTAAATCGTTCGAGAAGATTCTTTTGTTCATTCCGTTGTTCTTGGCTTTGTTGTTCTAGAAGATTCTTCTGCTCTTGACTTTGTTGTTCAAATCGATCGAGAAGATTCTTTTGTTCATTCCGTTGTTCTTGGCTTTGTTTTTCTAGAAGATTCTTCTGCTCTTGACTTTGTTGTTCGAAACGTTCGAGAAGATTCTTTTCCTGACTATCAAATTTGGCAAGCAGCTAAGACAGCATATTGGTCATGCCTGATGTACTTACTTGCTCTTGATGTTCTTCCATTTCAATGTCGAATATAAACGTGTCCGGGTTTTTTCCACATCTTCTTAAATCTTCTTGCAGACGAATTATAAGATCATTCTTTGTTCCAGCAGTAAGAAGATCTCGCTTATTCAGTTCTGCCTTAAGTTCCACTAAATTTAAATCATTCAAAGATTTACCCATTGTCTTTTTTCTTTCCACACTATAAATTAACTGAGTGCACAGATAAAATAAGTTTTATTCCACTTCTAACACCAATGTAATATTTTCTCAGGTTCGTTAATAAAACTTATTCACTTTATTCAAAACGTCCACTTATTTATTTTCGCAAAATAAAACACTTTACTTTTCTTACTACAAACAAAACGATTTATTATTCACCACTGAATTAATTCACAAACTTTACTTTTCACTTTTATTACAACCAACTTTATTCATTCACGATTAAAAACAAACTGTGTCGCTGCCGTTCAAACATGTGCCTTTTATACTTGTCTTCCAAACTCTCGAAATAAGGAGAACGTTCTGGTCTCTGCTTCCAGAGCTTTCCGTAGGGGAAATTTCCCAATAATTTCCCTTCCAAAAGCTTTTATTTGACAGCTGGTAAATCTGCTATAATCCGGCAGATGGCGCTTCCTTCGTTTGAGAGTTGCTATAATTATAGCTAATAAGGGTCTGTTTGCACTGCGACCGTAAGCTTTATTGTGTCCGTTTGTTTGCTTTTCGGAGTCGTTATAGTTCAAATTTGGAAAGTCATTACAATATAATCCAACTGGGGCCAAAAATATTCGGTTATCATTGAACGGTAGCGATCCCCATTCACAGTAACGTGCCGGTCTTGATCATCACGGAAGAAGTACGGCCCAATGACGCTGCCGGCCCATAAACCACACCAAACCGTAATTTTTTCGGGATGCAATGATGACTCATGGAGTACGTGTGGATTGCTGCCTGACCAATACCGCATATTTTGTTTATTCACGAAGCCATTCAGCCAAAAATGAGCCTCATCGCAAATTGGACGTAGCGCTCTTAACGTTGAGGCCACTGACTCCGAATTTCGGTAGTAAATTTTAATAATTTCGACTCGTTGTTGGCTCGTATATCTTTCCATTATGAAATGGCAAACCTTACTGAAGAGAAATGTCAAAAGAACGGCAAGAAATATGGCGCCGTTTGCTGTCCCTGTCGCTCTACTTTTCTAGCGTCCCTGTTGAAAAATCCTTTATTTCAAGGCCAAATACGATTAATGCAATTTGCAAATCACATTTTACAACTGGATATATACCTTTTCTATGTTCTCTCTATTTCTTGTTCTTTTGACAACAATAATATTGAAAAATCAACAGGTACAATTAATAAATAACAGTGTGGTCTTAAAGTACTCAGCACTGGTTACCCTAATTTTGGCTAATTTTGGATATGTCTTAAGTACCAGTGGTCTGAGTCTATTTGCAAAAATTTTTTTTTTGTTACAATTTGTCCGGGGTCAAACCATAGATTTACTTGACTATATGTGTTAAAAGGAATAAGTATTGTGACTAGATTTTTGCAAAATTTTGTCAAGCAAGTATTGCCCTTAAGAACAATATTTCTATTCAATGAAGTTTTTTATTAGAAAAAAGTAGATTTAATTGGAAAAACAAGGAACGGACATGCCAAGATACTGACATTTATACTACATCTTTCCCAAGCCTCTTAGAATAAGTAGCAAATTTTGTCAAAAACTCGAAATAGATAGGAAAATTTAACATTAATAAACAACAAAAACATTAAACAACCTTGCCAATGTTTTTGATTTTAAAATTGAAAGACAAATATGATATAGCTATGGGCGATTCTGATGATACTTTTTTGTATGCAAAATTTACGAAAAAAATGTCTTAAACTTTATTGATGCCATAGTGATTGTTATCATACCAAAAGTTAATGCTGGAAGTGGTCGCACTAAGGGCCAGTTTGTTCACAACTTGTCAACTTAAATCAATGATTATTCCAGTTGATTATCATTGAATGCGTTTGTTCAGCCAAATTTTAAACAAAGAATCCATGATTTGAGCACTTAATTGCAGAAATCACTAATTCGCCGATTCTGTCTGATTAGCACGATTTAATCAAAGATTTCCTGGAATTTTGTTTGTTCATCATTGGTTATTCCCAAAGCGTAGGTATAAAAAAGAAAAACAAAATCTATACAAGAACATTAAAAAACAGAAACCATGTATCGTTCATCTCGCAAAATAAAACAAACAATTTGTCAAGATTTTACTACTAGTTGTAGTTATTTTATTTATTACCCAAAAAGAAGTGCCTAACCCCGAGGCCACACGAGCAAGTACTTGCATGCAAGTTGCAATACATTCACATTTGTTCACTAACACAAACAAACCCAAGCAACTTGCTTATCAACTGGCATGCAAGTTTTGAAGCCAGTAGTGAAGCAAGTTGAGAAGCAAGTTGGGAGACAAGCAAGTGGAATGCAAGTGGAAAGCAAGTGGGAGGCAAGTGGAATGCAAATTACGAATTTGACAGGCAGTGTATGTAGCCAACTTGCTTGCAAGTACTTGCTCGTGTGGCCTCAGGGTAATTATAAAATATGTATAGAAAAATTCCCATCACTAGATTACACAAAATGCCAGCACTACCTACACACTTCAACTATACATTTGGAACAAAAAAATCAAAACAGAAAGCAATATTAAAATAAAAACAAATTTCACGTGGGTAGTTATTTTGTATAGTAATATAACAGGAAATAATCGTAAATCGAACAAAAAATTAAATTTGAAGACGCTGATTGTTTTTGTACACAAAAATGTTTTTTTTAGAAAGCTCACTTACACTAAACTAAGTTAATGGCAGAATACGTCTGACAATTGATTTGACAGATAGACTGGAAACTGGAAAGATTATTGGAAAAACTATGATTTATTAATCAAACAGAAAATTCAGTGAACAAACACTTTCTGATTATCACAGATTCATAACCATGGGTTTAACAGAATCTGTGATAATCTAATTGCTGATTTAACCCACTGTGAACAAACTGGCCCTAAAAGTGTAAATTTTGTTTACACGGTGAGCGCTCTTACGTCCGACGGCAAAAGTTAACCAAAACTAAACGAAAAGTTCCACTTCGCACTTATATGCGCGTCATATGAATTTCTTGTTTTCGTTCCGTTTCGTACGGCCACTTAGGTTGGCTTCCGACCATTCTAATGTTAAATTCCTTACAACAAAAAAGTCGAATCTGTTTAGAAAAAAATCGATTTGTTTAGAAGAAAAGATCAATTTTTCTAAACAAATCAAATCTTTCGTTTTTAGCAAGATTTACACAGACTTTCACACACACTAGTAAGATTTGACATTTCTCTGGAGTGGAAAGTTTTGTTTTGCGGTGTTTTACAAATACTCAAAAGTGTTTCTCGTTCGTTTAAGAAAATTAAAAACAAATATATCTCTTAAAAGTTCTTAATTCATCAAATGGCAGTGCATAATTAATAAGAAGTGATAAAAATATCAATGAACTTCGATTTCAAGTGTCCAAAGTCGATTGATGTTATGAAGCGCGCGCTCGCCGACGTGTTCCTCATTTAATGTTTTTTTTTGATGGATTTTGGATTTATTTTTTAACTTTAATGGACGCACAACAATTTTTGTCTATTTCTGCTTCTATTCCCGGAAATATATTTGTTTTTAATCGTATTAAATGACGCGTAAGTCGGAATGCACTTTTGAGTATTTGTATGCCCATTAATTTGTTTACTTTTTGCCTCAAAATTTATGTCAATGGCCAACACACACAATCACATAAAAAAATTGATTTTTTTTACAAATTCTTTTCAACCCAAAAAAGAAATCGATCTCCAATTGTTGAAAGGAATTCGACATAATTCTACCTTAAGTGGGCTAATGCAAAATCAAAATGGTGAAGGAAAACTAAAAAGAATTTGGCGCTTGGTGCATAGTTTTTTAACTCTATTTTCTGTTTTAGGTATGAGTAACGTAAAATCTTAAATTTTCTTTTAATTAATTTATATCACATCGAATTTAAGGGGTTTGGCAAAGTAAATAATTAAAAGCCTGTTACTCTGTGATGTGAATAAGTATGAGAAAATTAACATTGAACAAAAAATTATTTACATTTTTTCCACTTTTAACCACTTAAGTGCATTATGGGTGACTTATGAAATTGAAGTTTCGGAAAGCTACTTTTCGGTTGATTTTGACATAAGCTTCCGACAGCTTCCGCCTATTCTAGTTCTACTTTAAATCTAACTTTTTGCTAATTAAAGTCGAGTTCTAACGAAATAGTTCGTAACCTCAGGATGGCGACATGCTGCGGTAGTGACATTTCAGGTAAAAAATAGTTTTTTTTTTAAATATAAACACTATTGATTTTTCGGAATTGAACTTGCCATATATTGAATACGTAATCTACTAGCTAATACAGTTGTAAAAAAGTAGTACCTCGTGGCTTGATGGTTAGTGCGTAGGACTGTCATGCCGAAGGTGTGGGTTCGATTCCCAGCCGTGCCACCTAAAAACAGAAATGTTTTATTCGAGGTACTGCCTCTTGCGAGGAACTGACAAATCCTCCAAGAGTATACTTGTCATGAAAAAGTGCTTCTCAATTTAGCCGTTCGGACTCGGCAAAAAACTGTAGGTCCCCTCCATTCCTGCCAACAAACACGCACACAGGAATGGTTGTGAGTTGTAAGTCACTAGGCCCTGGTTCTCCATGAGCTGTTGCGCCACCCAATTTATTTTATTTATTTACAGTTGTAAAAAGTGGAGAAAATGCTTAAGCCCGAATGACACTATATTTTTTCTTCATTGTATTTCTCATTTAATCTATCAACGTGTCAGCAGATCAAAAGAGGGATAAAAAATGTTTTTAAGAAATGAATAGCATTTCTCTCAATTAAATTTCACATTTAGAATGTGTCCTAAAATAAAATATACATCATAACCTAGTGTTCTCTAGGGTCCAGTGTATATATAGTTTTGTAAATGAGTGTACCTTAAAATAATTTTTCATTCTGAAATATCAAGAAAAGCTGCCAGAACCTGACAAATTTAATTTGAAAATCACATTTTTTATAGATTTTTTGTGGCATTTTTACATTTATGGATATAGTGCGTACCCACTCACACCTATGAAAGTTTGAATAAGAAATTGTACGTTCCGCTTTAATTTCATTTGCAGTTTATGAAAAATGAGAGAAAAATGTAGTGTCATACGGGCTTAAGTTAATACCTAAAGCCCGTATGACACTACATTTTATATTAATTTTATTTATCAAAATCAATCAAAATGCCAGCAGAGCTAAAAAGAGAATAAAAAGTGTTTTAAGAGGGGGATAGAATTTCTCTAAATTAGCTTTCACAACTACAATGTGTCCCAAAAGTGAATATACATCATAAGCACTAGCTTATTATATAATATGTATGTAGGATCCAGTGTATACTTTCTTTTGTGACTGAGTGAACCTTGAAATTATTTTTAATTCTGAAATGTCAATAAAAAGCTGCCAGAACCTGACAAATATTTAGCCAGTTTATATTTCTGAGATCTCAGAGGACTCAGAGGGCTCAGGAATATATACAGGTTTCCTCTAAAAAATTCCCAACTTTTCTCCTTAAAAACTGAGACTTAAATTTGTGGATATAGTGCCTTCCCACTCACATCTATCAACATTTGAATAAGAAATTACAAGTTCTGCTTTTATTTCATTTTCAGTTCATTAAAAATGAGAGAAAAATGTAGTGTCATAGTACCTATCAGTTTCCTGAGAATCTCCCATATGTACTTTGTCAAACGTCAGATAACGCACTTATGTATAATGTATAATGATTTTATTAGGTATAAATATAACTTTTACATTTAATAATCTTTTTGTAATATTAGTTTTATATAAATCTAAATTATCTTATAGACAAAATTAAATTAATACAAACTTAACATAACTATAATGAGAAAAAATTTTAATATTAAATTTAGTAGAAATGTGTTTTTATATGTTGGGTTGCTAATCTTTTAAATTGGTGAAAATTAGACTCCTCTTTGATCGCTCGCGGTAGGCTGTTAAACAGCTGTACTCCCTGGTACATAGTTGATTTTTGAGTGCTGGTTCGATTGAATCTTTCAAGACGAAAATCGTTTGCTATTAGGGAATATGGTTGTGATTCACTGACAGTTCTTAGTTTGTTTGTGAGATACTGTGGAAACAAATTATGCTTTACATTAAAAACAAATAATAATACCTTTAACATGATCTGTTGGTTTACGTTTAACCACAACAATGACTGTAACATATAATTTATCGGCGTATAAATATTGCACTTAAGTATGTGGTTATTTGGGCTATGATGATCAGTTGAATGGATGCAATTAATTAAAAAACTAATTCATCTTTTGTTTTACCCTACGTTTCGCTGGCTTTTTTCCGGCTTCCTCAGGGGTTTCTTTATTTTCTAAACCAATACAATGATATAGGCATACAAATTATTAATACAAGTTAAAAAATTTTCAGTGTAAAATCAAAAATGTTTAAGATTAAAAAAGAAAAAAAATATAAATACAAATTTTCACTTACATGTTTTTTTAAATTAATTAATTATTTTTTTGTTTCATTTTATGCAAAATTTAGTCCAAGAAGGAGTTAAATAAATAAAATAAATTAACAAATAAATAAATAAATAAATAAATTAACATTTATAACACCACTAGAACAGCACAAATTAAAAACTAGTATCACACTTGGTATCACAGATCAATTAATGGCAACACTGTATATGCAGCTGATGTTATCAATGTCTTCCTGATGGTTCATCGTGATGTTCATTCTTTGCTGAATGCGAAGACTTTCCAGAGTGTAGCGGGTGGAAGGGCGGCTCTCCTTATCCAGTATTTTGACGTCTTCAAAGTCAGCCATATGATCGTGATCTATCATGTGCTGTGAGAGTGCTGTAGCTGTTCTTCTTTTTCTTATATCAGCTTCATGCTCTGACATTCTCACCGCCAGTTTACGTTTTGTTGTACCTATGTATACCATTTGACAATCCTCATTCTGTTTTCCTTTACATGGTATTTGGTACACAACGTTGTGTTGTTCTGTTTTGTCTATTTTTGGTTTTGTGTTTGTGAAAATTGTACTCAATGTTGTGTTGGCTTTGTGTGCGAAACATGTTTTTTCTCTGTCAATTGGTATAGTATTGTTTAGTGTTAGGTTATCTGTCAGGTGTGGGATGTAAGTTAAACAGAAATATTTAGGGTTGCCAGGCTTTACTTTTGGTGGTTGTGGTTTGTTATTTGCGTTTTTTATTTGTTGAAGTTTGTTATTTATGAGATCGGTAATTAATGTGTTTGGGTAATTATTCATTTGTAAAATCGTTCGTATTTTTGTTGTATTTTTGTTCCAATAGATGTCGTCACTAATATCTAAAACTTTATTGATGAGGTTTACTGCTGTATTTATTTTGTATTTCACTGGCTGAGAGGACATGTAGTTAATCATTCTACCTGATGAGATCGGTTTAGTATACCAGTCGAATAAAATTTTGTTGTTGTTTTTAATAAGTTTAACATCCAGAAAAGGAAGCAGGTTATTTTTTTCTATTTCTATTGTAAATTTTAGTTTTGTATGGTATTCGTTTAGTGTTTTTAGTATTTTATCTTGATCGTTTTTGTTTATTATTGCCACAATGTCATCGACATACTTTGCGATGAATTTTATTTTGGTATTTGATTTTCGAAGCTTGTCAATTGTTTCGTCGATTAGATTATCCAGTACAATATCAGCAATCGTAGGGGATAATGGGTTCCCCATCGGCATACCGAATGTTTGGCTGTAGAGTTTTTTGTCAAATTTGAAATAATTGTTATCCGTCAAGCAAAACTGTAAAATTTTTAGAAACTGAGATTTCGGTATTTGTGTATGGTTTTTCAAGATTTCCCAATTTTTCATTATGATTTTTATAGCTATATATGTTGGTATGTTAGTAAATAACGAAACAACGTCGAATGAAACTAAGATGTCCTCATCGTCCAGCGGTATTTCTTTGATTCTTTCTTTTAGTTGAAATGAGTTTCTAATGTTATAGTCTTCTGATATTATGGTTTTAAGAATTTGACCAATGTATTTCGAAAGATTATAACATGGGACATTTGTAGATGCAGCTATAGGTCGTAGTGGTAAGTTTGGTTTATGGATTTTTGGGAGTCCATAAAGCACCGGTGCTGATGCTGCAGAACATGATAGTTTTTCTTTGAGTCTAGAATCTATTATTTTTTGTTTGAATAAGCCGTTTACCATTTCATTGTTGCTTTTTTGTAGATTATTTGTTGGGTCAGACCTCATCGTTTTGTAAGTATTTTTGTCTTCTAGAAGTATTGCATGCATTGCTTTATTTTGTAGGATCTATAACCTTTGCTTAAGTTCTATATTGCACATAAATAAGATAGTTGCACAGTAGTCAAAATGAGGTAAGATAATTGAGTTAAAAATCATAACTGAATTTGTGAAATTAAGCCTTTTGCGTAATCTACACAGCAAACCTACTTTCTTACTAATTTTTGCACATACATAATCTGAATGATCTTTAAAATTTAGGTCCTTATCAATAATAACACCTAAATATTTTGTTGACGACACTTGCTCAATCTTTTCACTGCCAATTTCTAAGTCAATTGTTTCATTAAAGTTTATGGTCATGAACTTGGTTTTTGATATGTTTAATTTCAGTTTGTTCATACATAGCCAATTGTATAAGTTGTCCAAATCTTCTGTTATATTTGACCGAACATCATTAAAGTTATCAAAGTCTATATATAATAATGTATCATCCGCAAAAATTGCACATTTAAACCACTTTAAAACTGAAGTTATGTCATTAATATAAAGTAGAAATAAAGTCTCCGCCTAAGTTTGATCCTTGTGGTACTCCAATGTGTACTTGCTTTTCGTTCGATTCCACATCTAGTATCTTTGTTATTTGGGATCTGCCACTTAAGTATGATTGAAACCATCTTTTTTCATTTCCCCTTACTCCGTACTTTTCCATCTTGTCAATTAAAATTTTTCGGTCGATTGTTTCGAATGCTCTTTTAAAATCAAGGAATACCGTTAAAATTTTCCGTTTTTCATCAATCAGTTTCTTCCAATCATGGATAATGCTCACTAGGGCTGTTTCACATGAGTGGCCTCCTCTAAAACCTGATTGTTGTTCAATTAGAATTTTGTTTAACTGAATGTGCTTATTAAGTTGTTTGCTTACAGTTTTTTCTATCACTTTCTCTAATGTAGGTAGCATGTTGATTGGTCTAAAGTCTGAAGGTGTTTTTGGATTTGTAACTTTAGCGACTGGGATAACCACAGATTTTTTAAGAGATTGCGGAAATATTCCTGACTCAAATGATTCATTTATTATACTTAAAATTTCATTACCAATTAATTCAAAATTATCTAAAAATATTTCAGAGTTGTAACCAAACACATCTTTTTTGTTATTAATTTCTTTGATTGTATTTTAAGATCGATAATAGATATTGCACTGAAGAAAAAATTAACTTGAAGAGGACGTATATTTGACACATATGGGACTTGCATTATTGAATGATTTATATGTACGACACTATTAATAATAAAGTCATTCAGGTATTCTACTATTGCACTTGGATTTCTTATTATTGCACCATTTATTTCTATTTGAGTAATCTCTTTAGATTCACTTACTAATACTAAGCTTTTTATTGCACGCCATAGTCCCTTTTGATCACCACTTTTAGAAGCTACTTTGTATTGCACATAATTGTTTTTAGCCTTATTAATAGATTGTTTATACTTATTTCTAATCAGTCTATATGTGTTCCAGTCTTCTCTGCCTTTTGTTATCACAGCTCGATTATATGCACTTATTTTCCTACGATTTAGTGTGTTAAGTTCATCAGTATACCACGGTGCAGAACCACTATTATAAATAATTTTGAAACCAGACATCTCATTCATTATGTTATTTAACTTTTCAAGTAATATTTCTGCTCTATCTATTTCTTCTATATGTAGTACCTCGTGGCATGATGGTTAGTGCGTAGGACTGTCATGCCGAAGGAGTGGGTTCGATTCCCAGCCGTGCCACCTAAAAAACAGAAATGTTTTATTCGAGGTACTGCCTCTTGCGAGGAACTGACAAATCCTCCAAGAGTATACTTGTCATGAAAAAGTGCTTCTCATTTAGCCGTTCGGACTCGGCGAAAAACTGTAGGTCCCCTCCATTCCTGCCAACAAACACGCACACAGGAATGGTTGTGAGTTGTAAGTCACTAGGCCCTGGTTCTCCACGAGCTGTTGTGCCACCCGATTTTTATTTCTTCTATATGACTTTCATTCGAATAATTTCTCCATAGCTCTTTGAAATGCACAGGTCTATATTTATTTACTTTTATTCGTTTGTTACCTCTATTGATATTTTGCTGGCTTCTTATTTGAATTACTATTGTTTCATGATCTGTTATTTTAAGGTTTTTATCCACTTTTACTTCAATGCTATCATAATTAGTTATAACATAATCAATAAGCGTTTCCGAGGTTGGTGTTATTCTAGTTGGTTCAATTACAAGTTGTTTAAATGAATTATCATTGATAAATTTACACATTTTATCCTTTTCACGTGTTTGTTGCAAAAAGTCTATATTCATATCACCGACTATAATAACATTTTCTGATAAATTAATAGTTCGCTCAAACCACTGTTCAATGTTATCCATGAAGGTGTTTACTGAAGAGTTTGGTGATCTATAAACTACAATAAGAATTAACGACACTTCACAAATCCATACTTTAACTGCAGCTACCCACATACAATAGTCTATACTAGATGTACTTATAAGTTCAAACTGTATGCACCGTTTAATGAATAGTAAAACTCCTCCTGTATGCCTTGAGTTTGAATCACAATTTACAATATTAAAGTTTGATAAAGAATATTCAGTTTTTTCAATATCTTTCGTCAAACATGTTTCCGAAAGTAAAAGGATATCAGGGTTTTTATTTGCTATTAGTAATTCAATTTCTGCTAGATTACTTAAAACACTTTGAGCGTTTAAATATATGCACTGAATATACTTAATTGGTTGCTAATAGTATTTATTTTTTTCAACTTCTACTTTTCGTCGATAAAGGTCACATCTGTGATCAAAAGCGTTGTGATTTGTATTAAGGGATAGGTCATGGATTTGATTTGCATTAATGCAGTTAGCACATACAGGTACTTCACATTTCACATTCACTAATTCTATGGTCACCAGAACAATGCGAGCACTTTTGGGTTTTCTTGCACTGGGTTGACTGGTGGTTAAAGCCTAAGCATTTATAACACCTTTTCACATAGAATGACTCGAGCACCCTATATTTTCCCCAACCTACTCGTAACCATTTTGCTTCCATTATTTTTTTAAATACATCAAATTTAACTTCTATTATTGCATTAAATCTTATTTGCTTTATTGATTTGGTTTCGTATATAACTTTAAACGAGATTTCCTCACAATGTAAGAAATCATTATTTAATTTCAATAATTGATTTATCAATTCTTCTCCAGAATATTTCTTAGGCAGACCGAATAATTTAATTCTAAAATCCCTTATTTTTGGAACTTCAACTTCATATTGTTCTCCCATTTCCTTTTCCATATTACATTTTAAAACTTCAATCGACTTTACATTTTCACATGCTACTAACACAGCTCCATTATTTCTAGATTTAATTTGAGATACTCGTATAGATATTATAAATAGTCTTATAAATATTCTTATTTTTTTTTTGTATAATTTAAATTTATTATTCATTATTTATCATTTATTTATTATTGTTGTTTGTTTTCTGAAAACAAGTTCTGTTCTTATGATTGTAAATTGTATTTTTGCTACTTTCTGGCAATTCATTCGGAAGTCATCATTATTTATTAATTCATTTGTGTGTACATACATATGTATGTATATTAATTTATTGGTTCAACTTTTTATGTATTTATTTTATTAAATGATTTTTGTACTTATTTATTTGTTTATTTATTTACATTTTTATTTATGTATTAAATAATTTACATATAGATATTTGTTAATCCAACTTAAAGGATCTGAGATCCTTTGCTCAAAAAAAAAACGCGAAGGCCTACCCTCGAGGGGCTGGCCCAACTGTTCGACTTACTGTTAACAAAAAATTTAAGTTGGTGGATCTTTCATATCCCCCCTCCCCAGTAGCTTTTTAAAAAAACCAAAGTAGGTTTTCAATCAACTCTGGATGTAATGTAGTAGATTGTGAAATTCTGCGTCGATACCATCTTTATATTTTATTAATAAAAATATAATATAAAAAAATATAAATTTTGTTTCCAAAACGACTTTTTTCCACCCCCTTCGTGCAAGGGGAGGGGTGGGAAAAAACAATAATGTGGTCCTATGTTTTCAAGGGTGCTGAATCCAAAAGGAGTTCTCGGGTCATCGTCCGACCCTTGGTTTTCGATATATAAGCGACATTTCGGAATTGTGGCAACCCTTCTCTTATCCTCCTGACAGTGTTGCCACCTTGGCAACGCTTCTTAAAAGTAAAGTTAGGACATGAACTATTAGTGTACTAAAGCTCAACCCGTCAGGTCGAAATTAAAGGTATGCCCTCACGGTGCCGAACCTGGGACTTTTGCCGCCCCAGGCAAATTCAATTTTGGCGCCCCAAACTTTAAAAAAACGAAAATAGTACAAATATAATATTAAAAAGTTTTATTTAATAAATTTTAAGGATTTTCGATAAAATAATTTTACAAAATATTGACATTAAAATACTGCTCTTCGCGATTTTATTTTTGCAAATCTTGTAGCAATTTCTTCTTCTTCAATACGATTCAGCATGTCTTTTTCAATGCAAAATGGTTCCAAGGCTGTTAATCGCTCTTCAGTCATAGTTGAGCGTAAATATAAATGATTAGTTATATTAAATACTATAAAATATAGTTTATTTTTTGTTTTGTTTCAAAGAGAAGCTTTTATGTTTGGTTTTAAGAAACTGTTTGAATTATAACGTTTAAAAATACATATATTGGTGTTTTATTACAATTGTATGGGGGACTCTTTTTTTCGCCCAGGACTCCTTTTTTGACTCTTTTAAAATTCTCAAAGGTAACGCTGCTCCAGATCTGATTTCATTTCTTTTCCATTGCCTTAGTGCCCTTTCACACGAAGAAACTGAGTTGCCAGCAACTTTTAGTTCCTAGGTAAGAAGGGCAGAAGGAAAGAGGGGCGAACAGAATCTCTCCGGTCGAGGATTTCAGGAGATTTGTTGACATTTCCTTTCACATCTAGGTTAAGGTGTGTTCAACCAATAGACTTTCAAAGGAAATTTCAAAAATTGCCTGGAGATTTGTTTCCTCTTGTGAAAGGTACAAGAGATTTTTAAGGAGATTAAAAGAAAACGTCAAAAAAATCTCCAGCAACTTGTTTCTTCGTGTGAAAGGGGAGTTAAGTTCTTCTGACTTACAAAAGCTACAATAGCAAAAAAGCGTTTTGTTGTTTTGTATCTTATTTTTTTAATTTATAGCTCATGAAAGTAAGAAGAACGTTAGGCAATAGAAAAGAAAGAAAATCAGATCTGGAGAAGTACAAACATTCTAAAATGGCCAAATTCAATGATTATGTTTTGATGCTATACAAACGCTGCACAGTTCGTGCAAGCAACGGTGAACGACAACAAGCTTCCCAAATGTTAAATACTTCACAGAGAGGTATAAGAAATAAATTTGTGTGTATGCCCTCGTATACCTGGAATGAACAACAAAGAAGAATGAACAAAATACAGTGCAGTAGTTGCTGATATTGTTTTAGATTCAAGGAGACGCATTTGTGTTGCCCTTTTTTCAGTTTTAAATTTGTTCCACCAATTTTGCCGCCCTAGCTGAGTGGCGCCCCAGGCAACTGCCTGTTTTGCCTTAAGGCAGGTTCGGCACCGTGCCCTCATATCGTGCACTAACGCCCCTACTATAGGTAGAATCAAACCGTAAAGTAACAATTCAAAACTAAGACCTACTGTAGAACGTAATCGCCAATAGCGCTTTCCCTATTCAATGCCCAGTTCCCATGACTATATGCTGACCCGTTATTTATTGTCTTTTGCGTGCACCCAATAGGGTGTCAGATATCCAGTCAGTGTGTTCACCTCGATCAGCCAATAAATTGCTGACTCATCTGGGAACAGGTTTGTGATGCCCAATACAGCTAAGCCTAAGGCGGGCTGTATTGCATGCTCATAACTTCCATTTATTTATTTATTTATTAACTTATATATGTAATTATTATTTTTTTAAAATATTTTCCTATATTTAGACTAACATACCACACCTTAACATTCTTACACTGATATTTTATCTATACTAAGCTTTCTCATTTAAGTTTTTTTTGTAATAACTCATAAACTGTCAAATAGGAGGTTTAAAACTTTAGTGATACTCATAGGTACCATAACTCTGTTTAAACTAGGCAATAGCAAACAACTAATGTCAATAAAGAATACGTGTTTGACTTTGAATTGAGATCATTCACTCGCGATGACGATGACATCACGAATATGTCGCCAAATGTCAAATATACCTTGATAGTCAGCAATTACATTCCTGATTTTTCCATTGCAATTTTTGGGGAGAACACACTGATCTCTATAATACACTGGATAGTGTATTCCTTATAATGTATAACAGTTTCTTTGCTTCCATTTGAAGATGACAATTAGGTGGTCGGGTTCATAATTTGACGTCTGAATTACACAAAAAAAAAGTATTTTCCAGATAGGGATGTGCCGATGTGCGATATTGAAACAACATCGATTTCAGCATCGAAGACCAAACATCGATGTCAATAAATATCGAGCCGAAAACATCGATGCTACTTACTTAACATCGATGTTTTTTTCAGGTGTTTTTGTTTAAGTTTTTTGTTTGCCCAAAGCAAAAAATGAGTCATGCTATGCTCTAATGTATTTTTGCTTTGAAAATTTCTGGTGCCGGCTTTTTTTTCTTAAGTTTCTTAAAATCGATTTAAGTTTTTTTACAAATGAAAAATATGAAATCATAAGCAAAGTATTTCAACTTTAAACATCGATATTGCAAAATAATGATGCACAGAAGCTTGTGTTCTAAAACCACGTGTAAGCGGTGTCTTTCTAGGCATCAATGATTTTTATGGGTGAAATGTGAAAATCGATGTTAAAATATATATTTTGCACTAATGAATATCAACAAATTTAATAAAATCAATATTGCAAGGCAATTCATGTTGTTAAGCTGTTATGTGTGCCCTTTTTGAAATCCGATATTTCAAAATCTAGTTTCACACGAACGTGTGCGCAAGAACTTGCATGGTGTAACCTACGTGTTGCTGACCATCGATAATTTAAATTCGTGAAAATCGATATTAAATATGTATTTTGCAGTAATATTTCAAGGAATTTTGTGTAAACTGTTTTCTGTGGCTTTTTGGAATATATCGATATTGCAAGACACGAAGTTGTGTGCAAAAACTTGCATTGGTGTAAATCGGGTCTTTCTGAGCATCTATTATTTCAATGCGTGGAAATCGATGCTAAAATTTGTATTTTGCAAAATATATCGTCCACAGATTTTATAGAAGCAATATTGCAAGTATTTCATGTGTACACTGTTATCTAACGATAATGCAAGATATTTTTGCTTACAAAAGTGTGTACAAAAACTTGTATGGTTTAAAATGCGTCTTGCTGAGCATCGATTATATTAATGCTTGCATATCGATGTAAAAATATTTCTTTTGCACAAATAAACACAAAACAAATTTGATGGAAGCAAAATTGATAGGCACTTCATGTGTAAACTTATATCTGTGCCTTTTTGCACATCGGAAGTTTCGTTGTGGTTATGAATTTTTAAATTTGGTTTGAAAGATCCTTTGATAATTTCCTTTTTCAAAAAATCCAAATCTTACAGATGACTTATAAACTATGAAAGTCACTCCATCTAGATTTTACTAGCAGAACTATTCATTTTCGTACTAACTTTTTGTTTGTTTTTTAAGCCGATGTTTTGGGTGCTAATATCGATGGGGCAAAACATCGAAATCTTTACAATCGATATTTTGTAAATATCGATTAAAATCGCTCATCCCTATTTCCAGATGTCTATCTGAAGAAAGGGAAACAGACCATGATATGAAAATATAAACTTTTGTGGAAGTTTGTTCTATTATTTATTATCTTTAAGTTATTCACTGTGTGCATTTGGTATATTTTTTTTAGTATAATAACAAAGTGGAATGTAATACATCATTGCAGTTTGCGAACAAGTTGAGCAAAACAGCTTATGAATAATTATGATGAGGAGGATGCGATTGCATATTCTGCGTTTTTTTTAATGATTTTACCTCCTTGTCACACTCCTTACGTTTGTTATTCCGTTTCATTTACTAATTAGTGAATGAATTTAAATTACGAACACAACAAATGCAAACAGATCTCGGGGGGTGAAACGAACGGAGATTTGATGTCTGGTTAATGGATTATCTTTGTATTACATGTTATACAGTTATACTGTTATACAAAAAAGTGGTCAGCTTCATAATATAACAATTCTTCAAATGGAAGCAATATTTTTGTATCGATACACTATCCAGTGTATTATAGAGATCAGTGGGAGAACACGATAACTCAGGCGCCAAGAAATAATAACGGTTTTCTGTAGAACAGTTTAATACAAGCAATACTCTCAGATAGTTAAACACTTGTTAACAAATACTTTATTAATTAGTTATATTCTATAAATTAGAGTATCTGTAGATTTATAGTTCTTTATTGAAAATAATTTTATAAAATAAATACTTAATATCGTTCGTTGAAGAAGGTCAGTTTTTATTTCAAAAGGAAAAATCCAATAGGTTATGGGCCCAGTCTTGTGGCAATAATAAGGATAAGGACAATCTTGCATATAAAATTATTTTATTTTAAAAATGGATTTAAAAACGAACGTTTCCATGTTAAATGGAGGGAATTACATTTTTTGGAAGACAAAGCTACAAGCAATACTAGTAAGGGACTAACTTTGGGATGTGGTGAGTCAACCAAAGCCCGCAAATGCAAATGATGAATGGATGAAGAAAAACAACAAGGCCAAGGCGTATATTACATTGAGCGTTGAGGACGGTCAACTTATACATATTGCCCATCTGGAAGATGCATACAATATTTGGGATGCTTTCTCTAAAAAGTATGAGAGGTCAACTTTTGGAAGTCGGCTCTATATGAGAAGAAAGCTGTACAGCATTCATTACACTGGTAGTAAAATGTCTGATAACATAGATGCAATTCTTCGTATTGTTGGTTTGCTCAGGGGATCAGGAAAAGCATTGGATGAAGAAGAAGTTGTTGCTGTGCTATTAGTTAGTCTTCCAGAATCATATTCAGGACTTGTTACCGCACTCGAGGGTCGAGATGAAGCCGATTTGACGATAGAGTATGTGACGGGAAAAATGTTGGATGAATACCAAAGACGTCTCGAAAGTAATAGTGGCATCAGTGACCAAAAAGTTGCTATGTGGTCGGCAGGTAAAAATAGTCAACGCGAAAGTCCTAGATCATCCAAAACAAAAAAGACTGATGGGAAAGAAACGAGGACATGTTTCTATTGCAACAAATCTGGTCACCTAAAGGCAGACTGTTTTCGATACAAGTCTTCATTGAAAAAGGGAATAAATGTTAAGTCTTCGGTGGCGTCAACAGTAAGCGAAAGTGTCATTAACGATTTCGTTTCTTTTGAAGTTTGTGCAGGAGCCAGAGCTAAACCAGGTGGTTGGTACATCGATTCTGGAGCAACAAATCACATGACAAATGATAGAAGTTTCTTTGCTACTCTCCAAGAAGATGACACCAGAATTTATCTTGCGAATGGTTCATCAGTAAAAGCTTCAGGAGTTGGATGTGGCTGGCTGAATTGTGTTCTATCCAATGATGTTTCCCAGGAAATACAGCTGCAAAATGTTTTGTATGTTCCTGAACTCGACGGAGGGTTGCTTTCGGTGCAACGGATTGCAAATCTTGGACATAAGGTGTTATTTAAAAACAATATATGCAAAATTATGAATGGTTCACGTGTGGTTGCAGAAGCCAAAAGTAATGGTAGCCTTTATAAGATGGAAACTAGAGAATCAGTTGAAACTGTATGCATGGCTGAAACTTCGCTATGTTTGCACCAGTGGCATCGTAGACTTGGGCATATAGATCCAAAAGCTATTGAGAGACTTGTCACAGATAATCTTGCAACGGAAGAAAACCAGTGGTTTTACGCTCTGACAATGGGAAGGAGTATGTATGTAAGGAGTTGGAACAGTTTTTAAAAAGCGAAGGCATACAACATCAATACACCGTTCCGTACACACCTCAGCAAAATGGTGTAGCAGAACGCAAGAATAGAAGCCTTACTGAATCAGCGAAATGTATGTTACTGGATGCCAATTTACCAAATCGATTTTGGGGGGAAGCCGTTTTGACTGCAGCTTATTTACAGAACAGATTGCCCAGCAGCAGTCTTGAGAAGACTCCTCATGAACTGTTTACTGGTGAAAAACCAGATCTAAATCATATCCGGGTGTTTGGATCAAGAGCATTTACATTAATACCAAAACAGAAGAGGAAGAAGTGGGACGATAAAGCTCAAGAAGGTGTTCTTGTGGGTTACGATTTCAATACGAAGGGTTATCGTATACTAGATCCAAAAACAAATCGAGTGTGGATATCAAGGTCGTTGAGGATTATTGAAAGCGATGCTAGCCATCAAAACTCACATCCAAAGAGCAAACTTCTTAGTAAAATATCTGACGCTACATACAAAAGAAAAATTCAAGATACTTCATGGCCAGACGAATTCAACTATTTCACAGAAGAGCTGAAAAGAAAGGAAGATGAACCACTTAACGCCTCAGCTGGTGAAATTTACATTCCTGAAGAACACGAAATAAATGCCAATGAAGATTATTCTAATGAGGAACTGCCATTAGTTGAGAATAAACGTAGATCTGAGCGTTCAAATAAAGGTATCCCGCCAGATCGTCTCTCATACAAAGCCCAAACTGAAATTTCAAAAGAACCAAATTCATGGAGAGAAGTGTTGAAGTTACCAGTTGTAGAAAAACGTAAGTGGACCCAAGCTGCCCAAGATGAAATTGAGTCGATGAATGAACATCTAGTTTGGACTCTTGCGGATCTGCCTCCAGGAAAAAGGACAGTTAGTTATAAGTGGGTTTTCAAAAGAAAAATGGATGCAGATGGAAAAGTAAGTTCATACAAAGCACGGCTTGTAGAGGATTCTCTCAAAAATACGGTGAGGACTACGACGAAACGTTTGCTCCAGTTGTGAAACACGAAACCATTCGTACTCTTCTTGTTGTGGCACATGCTAGAGGGTTGCATGTCCGCCATTTTGATGTGAAAAATGCTTACCTTAATGCGAATTTAAAAGAAGACATTTTTATGGACCAGCCCCCAGGTTTTGAAGTTTCGGGACATAAAGAAAAAGTATTGAAACTCAACAAAAGCATATATGGTCTCAAACAATCAGCAAGGGAATGGAACAAAAGAGCTACAGAAATCTTAAATGCGATTGGATTTAAATCAGCAGAAGCTGATTCCTGTTTATTTAGAAGAAAAGAGAGCAACGGTGAAACAACATTCATATTGCTATACGTCGATGATATGCTTGTAGCTGGATGTTCTGAAGATTTTACGAGCGACATGTGCAAAGAACTACAAAAGCATTTGAAGATAAAGGACCTTGGGGAAGTAAAACATTACCTTGGTATTGAGATAAAACGTGAACAAAATGGATCTTTTCGGTTAAGTCAAAAATTAAAAATTCTACAAATGATAAAAACATATGGTCTAGAAAATTCAAAAACTGCTGTAACGCCAATGGAAACAGGTTTCTTGGGTTCAACTGAAGAAATTAGTCATAAACTACCCAACAACACATTATATCGTCAAGCCATTGGATCGTTACTTTATATTGCAACAGTATCAAGACCAGACATATCTTTGGCTGTGAGTCTCCTCAGCAGACGTATAGAATCACCAACCGAAAGTGACTGGAAGGCGGTGAAACGAATAATAAGATATCTTGCATCTAGTATCGATAAGACTTTATGGCTGCATTCAAATCAAGAAAAAGGATTCGTTTGTTTTGTGGATGCAGATTGGGCTGGTGACACAAAGGATAGAAAATCAACCAGTGGATATGTGTTTCAACTAGCAGGCAGTAGCATAGCTTGGTCAAGTCGGAAACAGACTTCAGTAGCTATGTCATCAACAGAAGCAGAATATGTTGCGGCCTCATATGCAAGTCGGGAACTCATTTGGTTAAGAGCACTCTTAACTGAGATTGAAGAAAACGTTCTTGAACCTACTGTTATGTATGAAGACAATCAAGGATGCATTAAATTAATTGAGTCGGACAAATGCGGAGCACGCACCAAACACATAGATATTTGTCATCATCATATAAAAGATCTACGAGAGAAGAAGCTTATCCAATTGAAATATTGTCCATCAGAAGAAATTATAGCTGTCATATTGACGAAGCCACTTCCGAAAGATGCTTTCATGAAGTTTTCAAACCTTTTAGGAATACAATAAGATGCTTTATTAAAACTATCTGGAGCGAGAGGGGGTGTTGAAATACACTCTCAGATAGTTAAACACTAGTTAACAAATACTTTATTAATTAGTTATATTCTATAAATTAGAGTATCTGTAGATTTTTAGTTCTTTATTGAAAATAGTTTTATAAAATAAATACTTAATATCGTTCGTTGAAGAAGGTCAGTTTTTATTTCAAAAGGAAAAATCCAATACATTTTTTATTATGGGAGGGGGGGGGGGGGGGTCTATCTCACCCCATTTGAGCGGGAGGTTAATTTAATAAAAACAGTACCAAAAATGTAAAAAAAATATTAAAAAATAACGGTAATACTTATAACAAAGTCTTATAACTTTATTTAAAGCCTATACTCTGTTCTACAAGCCAGTTTTTGAATTAAGTGAAATCTATGCATGGTTTTTGAAAAAATGAATTTTAAACTCAAAATTTGCGAGAAAAAAGCATAAAAAAAGGTTTAAAGTGTAATTTCTCAAAGCTGTAAAATTATATATCATTTTTTTTTCTGAAATTCGTTGCTCTAATTAATTCTTAATCAAAAACTGAAAACTAGATGATTCTATGGCTTCTAGTTTTTGAGAAAATTGAAGATTACTAAAATTACTACCGTACAAAACTCGAATGTTTGCTCTTTTTTTGTATGATCTAAGTGGGTATGCATACTTTGAGCAATACAACTGCTTTGTATTATGTTTCCTTAATCCAGATACCTTAAATGCAAAAGAAACTTTGAATACACCCAACCTCGCACCTACCCCAAATCCTATAATGTGCCCAAGCAGGGGGGTTGCAGGGGGCAGCATGCCCCCCATACATACCTCACTGTTTATACGTCAGCCGTAATACGTAAGCAAGCAAAAAACAAACATCCCATACAAAAGTAGTTATAGTAATTATCGATTTTTTCAAAAACTAGAAGACATAGAATCATCTAGTTTTCAGTTTTTGATTAAGAATTAATTAGAGCAACGAATTTCAGAAAAAAAAATGATATATAATTTTACAGTTTTGAGAAATTACACTTTAAACCTTTTTTTATGCTTTTTTCTCGAAATTTTTGAGTTTAAAATTCATTTTTTTCAAAAACCATGCATAGATTTCACTTAATTCAAAAACTGGCTAATAGAACAGAGTATAGGCTTTAAACAAAAATATAAGACTTTGTTATAAGTATTACCGTTATTTTTAAATATTTTTTTAAATTTTTGGTACTGTTTTTATTAAATTGCCCCTCCCGCCCAAACGGGGTGAGATAGACCCCCCCTCCCATAGTAAAAAATGCTTGTATTAAACTGTTCTACAAAAAACCGTTATTATTTCTTGGCGCCTGAATTATCGTACTCGTGCCCAATTTTTGTTTTTTTACGTAGGTGGAGGGAATATAGGGGACTCAAATGAGGCGAAAATCAAAATATGTATTACAACCACAAAAATATCGTCATTAAACAAATCGGGCAATTTAAATACCGACTTATTCTTGTACCATGCCAGGTGCCGGTGTGGAGGAATTTCATACCACTGCCAATAGTCTAAGAGCTACCAGCCACTTTGACTAACCTACTAGACACAAGCCTACAACTTTGTGTATGCTTGATTTGGGACTAGTTAAGTATGAAAACCACCGTCTGGCAGGTTTGCCGCGGCCGAAAGGTTGCCATTTGATTTTTTCAAAATGCAAATAAGGGTCAAAATTAACCTACCTACCTACCTACCTATATAATTTAGTTTATATATTCTTATGCATGAAATAAATTATGCCAGACGGGTTTGGCGGTCGAAAGTGCTTGCCAGACGAGCCTAAAGCTCTTAAAGATTAATAAAATATATTGGATAACTTGAGAAATTTGTTAGCTACAAGGCTTAAACTTAGTGTATGCTTTATTCGTGTACAGATTAGTCAAAAAATAAAGATCAGAGAATATTTCCGCAATTCTAGGGCTGCCACCTATTTTTTTTTTTTCAAAATGTTAAATAACTTCCACATGTAACATATCTACTTTTAGAATGCTGATTTTTGAATTTATAATAATTTGTGTCTTTTTGTACATGAAAAAAAGATGCCAGACCAGTTTGGTGGACGAAAATAGCTTGCCAGACGAGTTTTAAAAGATGGTATTAAAAAATGTCATTGATAAGTCAGAGAATAATGTATTAAATATAACACGTTAACTGCGTTAACTGTCAAAATTGCAAACCTACCCGCAAAAAGCTGATTTTTACATATATGTTAGCTGACATCTTCTTTTATATAAAAATAAATTTACCAGACCGCACAGACGGTCGAAAGTTCCTGCCAGACGGGCCTAAGGTTTCAAAAGTTGGTATTACCAGAAACATCCTTTCTTTTATTTTTTTCTTAGATTTCAAAAAACTGTCAAAATTGCAAACCTACCCGCACAAATCTGATTTTTACATACATATATGTTAGCTGACATCTTCTTGTATATAAGTGGATATGAAATAGCCATTGTTTTGTTAAAGGATAAGGTGAGATCACTAACCTTACAGTCAAGTTCATTTATATTAGAAGCCAGGATTTATATGATCAGGTTTTAATAGACCTTTAAATGCCAGTCGGTTTTTCGAGGGTTTTAAAATTCCAAGCGGCTAGGAGGTTCATCATTTAGACTGAATTGAATCATCAGAATAATCAGAGATCATCAGATGCTTTCAAATTAAAAATCTTGTGATGCATAGTATCTGAGACAAGAGTAATATCCAATACTTCCTGTCAGTTTTTAGTAATGAAAGTAGGTTCGTTGCCAACATAACGCTGCTAACAAACTCAGAATTAAATCAACACTGAAAAACTGCTCCTAAGGGTTCTTAAGGTTTTTGAATACAATTGTGGTAAATAGTTAAATAGATATTAGAGCTCTTGATACCCGGAGTTTCCGGGTATCCGTAAGGCGTCAAACATAGGAATATTCGCACTGAAGGCTGACCAGAAATCTATTTATTTTCCAAAAGGTGAAATTAAGAAATAAAATTTTGTACTGTGGATCTTAAAAATATGTATATGGGTGATTCTTTGTAGAAGAGTAGAAGTACCAAGCACTGTTCCATTGGATTCAGAATGAGTGTCTTCTTGAGTGAAACCAATAGAAAACGACATTTATTCTTGCAAAATTGTAGATACTCGAAATGTCAAGACCGTGGCATGTCCTTTCCTTGTTTTTAAATCTACTTTTTTCTTATAAAATACTTCATTAAGTAGAAATTTTGCTCTTAAAGAAGTTTGAGTGCAAAACTTGCTTGACAGAATTTTTCAAATACTTATTCCCGAATATAATAATCATGAATGAACGTTGTTCCAGGATCTTATTTTCAATTTGAATTCAAAATATGTCTCGCTGAACCACATTTTGTTTAAGTTTTAAAAAGACTTTATTATAGTATTCTAAAATAGTCATTTAATTGTGTGTACTTTAAGAGGGATACACAATATGTGTAACGGCCATTCCAAAAATTTCGAAGCCAAGCAACTCAATTTAAAATTAAGGAAAAAAATATATTTAAATATGCCAATATTTACAGTATATATTAGAGTTAACGAAAAAATTGTAAATATAAAATTTTACTTGTTGTTGTAAAATAGGCAAGTGATCAAAAAAGCTCATACTTTATTTTTCGTATCTGGGCATTTTTCGGCATTTTTGTCGCTATCAGTTCTCTATAAATTGTGATGCAAATGGCGATGTGCAGTTGGGTTTTTATAAGTGTTTTCAATACACTACTTAAACTCGGAACTATTTTTTTGATAGGAGTGCTGTAAGAATAGTAATACGCTTCGAAATGACTGAACATTTCATGTCTTCTCCGTTACCGAAAAATGATTAAAGTTGGTATAAATGGTGAACTATATTAGTGTTTGTAAAATTATTCCGCATACAAAGCAAGACTTGAAAAAGGATTATGGTGGATTTTGTATAGATTTTTAAATCATGTCTTACTGTCTAAAACAGGGTAACGGAGAAGACAAAATTGCACTTTCTCATCCAAATTTCAACGACTCACAGGCACTTTTTTTTTAAGTCTGAATTTCTTTGATCCCTTTGCTTAAAATAGATCAAGGTAACTAAAAAAAATATGTGTTAAATTTCATTGAAATCGGTTGACGTTTACACTTGCTAGCGAGCACTTGAAGTTTTTCATATTAAAAACATGTTGTTTTGACAGTCTTTTACTCAAAGGGCCCGTAAAAGTGTAAACGTTAATGGAAAAACTTTAAACTTGGCAAATATGCTAAATACCATAAGGAGTATACAAATATTTTTTTATTATTTTTTTAAACAACAGTTACTCCATTTAAAATAGCAACAAATGCACAAAAACAACGATTTTTAATTAAATTTTTTGATGGGGTTAATATTATGCAAAACTATTTTTTTGATACTCCTAACCGTAGTTAATTTATGTGCCAAGTTTAAAGATTTTCCATCAACTTTTACAATTTTGCTGATATTTTGAGTAAAAACTGTGAAAACCCCATGTGTTTTGAATGCAAAATTTCAAGTGCTCGCTAGCACGTGTTAACGTTAACCGATTTCAATGAAATTTTACACACATTTTTCAACTGCCTGAATCACTTTTATAATTGATGAGAATAATTTAAAAATACGAATTTCAATATAACTGAACAAAAAAGAAATCTTTAATCGTACGTGTCTTCTCCGTTACCATTAGCTGTCTTCTCCGTTACCATCTTTCATATTTTTTTCTGTTAGTAAAATGAAACTTGGCATTAAACCAAGGATGGTTTTTGATAAATGTTGGTATTATGAAAGTGTGCAAAGAAAAATCAACTTCATATCTTAATGGACAGCGCAGAATTTTAAACTTCAAGGCAATGGTCGGAAATCTCTAAATCGTACGTGTCTTCTCCGTTACCGTCTATTTTTTTGAATAAACTTACTAAATTTCATAATTTTTTGGTGAAACTTCTGTGTCGTGTACTTTGTGATAAATTCTTAAAAACCACTGAGTTCCATTAAAAAATATTAATTTCTTAACAAGAAAAACCTTACTACAAGCGTCCGATTGTCTTCTCCGTTACTTTGGAATGGCCGGTAATACATTGTTGAGAAGGTTATGGTGAGTACATAATTTCATTCGTTAAGCTCTAAACCATGGGGAGATATTTGGCTTCAAAGCACGGAAAAGAACAATAATGCAACCCCGCATTTGGACATTGTCATACATCTTTCAAGGTTATTATATTATAAGTATTTCATTTCTTTGTATGAACGTTAAGCAGTAGACCATGAGGTTCGGGAGATATTTGGCATTAAAAAAGGTGAATAGAACAATAATGCAATGTAGTTATTGCGTGAACATTGTTTTTGTATGTATGCATATTGTGCTATGCTTCCGAGGAGACATTAGGCTTCTTCTTCATCACACAATTCCACCCCACTTGGGTGTTTGAAGTTATGGTTTTACTAATTTGTTCGGGTGCAAGTTTGGAAGCAAAATATGAAAATCATTTTCATCACACAAATTTGTAGTCGGAGAGCTACCAGCCACCGGTAACCTACTAGACACAAGGCTACAACTTTGTTTATGCTTGATTTGGGAGTATACTCTATCCAACAAAAATTGTCAGTACAGGGAAGATAGGACGTTTGCCTCTCAGTCTGGTTGCAATGGCTTGCCTACATCTGTCTCAAGTTAAAGCTCTCATAGGGTTTCCATACTTTGAATTATAAATTGCCACAAATCGAAGAACAATGTGCATATGGTTACCATGGATACCATTTCAAACGTATTAAAAAAAGATCAATTTGTCTTTTTTTTTCACACCACACACTTTTAAATGAATTTGACCACGTAACGGTTTGTGAACGTTTCAAAACTTAGCACAAATAACTTTTTTATTCTTAAAGACTAAAATTGTAAAAATTTTAACTGCATTTTATAGGTATATTCAGAAATACAAACAAATAGTAAGAAGACAATCAAAACGACAACATTGTTGGCTCTCACCCTTATAAATTTTGTTCTCAAAAGCCATTGTATATCCAATCTATAGTATTCTCATGAAACACGATTTTGTAGGTAGACATTTGGTCGATAGGTTCGCTGTGATCACCTTACCGAGATCCCTTAACAAAAATTAGTATGACATTTGGACGCATAGATGGCCACGAGCTTTTTTTCTTCATGAGAATACTATAGAATTTATATACAATGCAAAAGCTTCAAAACCGAAAGTTCTTTCATAAAAACCACTGAAAAAAGCTCTGTTGTATTGTTGCGACTTGGCAAAGGCAACTCTGTTGGAATGTTAATCTTATTTCAAACAGCGAAGGTAGAAGCGAAAGCGAGTATACGATCAGTCAGATATCAGAATGCTTTTGGGATTGAAAGACAACGGTCATGTTGTAGCGTAGATAATGTTTCAAAGAATTACAACAACAATTCCTGTATGTTTATCAGTGGCTTAGTATCTTTTTCAGTGCCAGATTTGTTATTTTAGTTTTGTGATGGTATACACAGGCACCACTGCTTTGAAAAAAGCTCTCCCATAAGCTCTGTACTGACAATTTTTGCTGAACAAACTATAGTTCAGTATGAAAACCACGGTCTGGCAGGGTTGCTGCGGCCGAAAGGTTGCCATTTGATTTTTTCAAAATGCAAAAAAGATTTTGAACCGTTTGTCTGCCTTCCTAAGCACGTGACGAACAGGTGTAAAATTTGACGTACATTTTGTACATAGATTTATTTCAATGCATATTGGTCGGAGGGATAAAGTGTGCATAGATGAAATATTTAGCTTTCAACTTTGAACTATTGTTGTCAAAGGTCAAACTCTGTTGTTTGTCCCATTAAAGATAGAAAGCGGCAAAATATGCAAAAACACTCAGGTAAACAAGAGTGATGTTTGGAAACTTCGTGGCTCTATATCTTCTTAGGGATTCACTACAGAGAGATGGACCTATGACAACAACTGTTCAAAATTGCAAGCTTAATATTTTATCTAAGCACACTTTTTCCCTCCGACCAATAGGCATTGAAATAAATCGATGTACAAAATTTACGTCAAATTTTACACCTGTTCGTCACGTGCTTATTTAGGCAGACAAACGGCTAATGGTTCAACACCTTAAAGGCTATTACTGATATGACTTACAAGCTTACGCAAATGACTTGACTTTTTATGTCGTTGGCTCTTAGACTATAATTTCTAAACTTGGTTTGAACAACGACGTTTTGCGCAGTTAAGTTTTTTGGTTTTTGGAGAAATACATGCTTTATAGGTACATAGCTTCTCTCAAGTCAGTGCGGGAGGTATGATTTTTGTTTGTTTCTTAATATCTGTTCAATTAGCCAAGAGTTAACTCAACTAATGAGTTGAGATAACCGGGAGTCAACTTGATGAACTGAAATGAGCTGAAAAACAACACGTTTCAGGAGTTGGCCTAAAAGAAAACTATAATATTTTTAAAACCGATGTCGATTTCAGTTTAAAATGCCTCAGAAAGCTTAAATATGTTTTATGACAAAACCCAACCGGATTTGTCCGTTCATTTATATTTCTTTGAATATTTTGACTGCACTTAAGTCATAGTTTTAAACAGAACCTATTTTTTTTACCCGTAGGTATTCACTTTCTGTGACTCCATAGTGCATAGAATTATGACTTCATAACAATTAAGTGCTTCAAGAGCCTATAGTAAACGTGGTTGCAGTCAAGTAAGTATACCTACCTATATGAATTGTAAATAAACATTTTATTAAAAGCCCCGTTACGTCTTAAACTAAAACTAAACTTGGCGACCTTTGTAGTGTCACTTTCTGCTTTTTTATTTACATTGCCTTGCGACCAACTACCAAGTTGTATACAATGTACATTATTGACATATGTGTATAGGTATGTTATGATCGTTGATTAAAGCAAAACAAACATTAAGTACAAATACATAGTTGAATACCATAGTTGTTTGTTTGCTAAAAAACAGAAAAGTAATAATTGCAAAAATGTGAGATGCTCAACTCACAAAAGCTTTAAAGTTGTTATCTTGCATAAGTGCTTGCACAAAAGTTATTTGACTGCGCAAGCGATTAGTACGATAAACGGATAAACTTTGAAACAATTTTATTTTAAATTTAAAACTTTAATCCGTGAGTGCATTAATATACCTAGATATTAGTTTATAGACCCTTGTATTTAGTTAATATTGATTTGTTGGATAAAACCAATTTATTTTAACTGAAAAAATGTGTATCTCCCTTTTCTTAGTAAAAAAAAAAAAAAAATTATTTTAAAAAGTGGAATTGGATTAACAATATTAACATAAAATATAACCCGCACCACTTGCAATTTTTGTTGTTGTTGTGAATGGAATACAATATTGCATCACTGCGCACATTCTTATCGCAATCAAGTTGATTGGTGCACCATGGCAGCCCTTCGCGTCATCCCGATTACCGATTATGTTCAAAAGTTTTGTTTTCAATAATTTTGTTCTTATGTTTTATTCAGTGGGCAATGACAAGTGGTAAAGTTGTTTAAAATTTCATAGAAAATAAGCGCAATCCTTCTGCGTAGTGTTCCTACCTTTCATTATTCTGCCAATATGTACAGTGGTACTAAAATTTTATTTCAAGTGAGATATACTTTTTTATTTTTTTATTTTGAAACAGCCTTTATTTGAGGTGCTGAGAACCAAAACTCGCCATATCCATTTCAGAAATTCTCTCCATAACAAAATTTAATTCTTTAATTACTTTTAAATAAGAGTAGTTAGAAAAACATTTTTTATATCTAATCATAGATTTTGAAATCTATTTATTTTGGTGTAAAGGAAAATTATATTTAAAGTTTCGTTAAAAAGAAATTTAACAGTTACCATTGGCAGTGACAAGTTTTCTGGCATGGATATGGCGAGTTTTGGTTCTCATCGCCTCATTTCAACTTGTTCTGTACTTAAGATCACTTTGATAGAGAAGTCCGAAAAAATGTTTTTTGTCAAACAGGATGTAAGTCGGCATTTTGCAAAAACTCAATGCTGGTTGAAAGTTGTAAGTCCAGAATTCAGTATTTATCTGCACTAAGAACAACTAAGCTTCGAAAATGTGCCGGTTTCACAAATGTACCCCGAAATAAGCCCCAAACATTTTCTGGGCTTACTTAAGCCCGTACGTTGAACAGTGGTCCGTTTGTTGTATTGCGACAAAAAATATTTCCCACGCCAATTCTTAGTACAAATTAATGAAATTTGGTGCACTTAATGATTTGGGGATGCTGAATTCAGTGGTACTGTCTATTTTTTTTTCTACTGAAAACAGTGGATTCACAATTTAGGGCAGAAAATAGTCCAAATTTCAAGATAAAAAAATGTTGTTGAAGTCAGGAACTGAGTCAAGTTTATGTTTGAAATGTCCTAATATAAGGGCCCGAATGTGTGCTTTCATATAAAAGTGACTCCAATACTGATTTTTAATAAATCTTAAGAAGATAGTCCAATATGTTGAGACATGTTCCCAAAAAATTAAAACTAAATTTAGTGCTAGTTTTTAAAATTTTTTGTGTGATGGGAAATTATTGTTAGGCCTCATCTGATGGAATCTGAAAATTTTTTTACAATTTTGACGGCTAAATGTTGCCAATCAAATTTTAGGTAACTACTCAAAATTCAAAACTATTTATATTTTTTGAAGAAAATCGAAAATTAAAAAATGATTCTTTGGGAGGTACCATTAATAATTATTTTTTGAAAAATGGTTGTCCACCCAAAGGGGAAGCGTTTACTAAAAGTAATTTATTGATTTTTTTTAAAGAAAAGTTGTGGAGCCGTTTTTGAGAAAAATACGATTACGTAAAATTGCTAAAAAAATTGCATGGCAGGCACCGTTATTTTTGGTTCTAAAAAAAATGAAAAAAATGTGTGGGGGGAATGACCAAAAAACGCTATGGAACCAAGTTTGAAGAAAATTGATTCAGCCGTTTAGGCTATAGCTCAACGGACAGACAGAATTGTGAAACCCACTTTTTTCGTCTTCTCTATCATCGTAATGACAAGTCTGATCAAAATCTCCAGTTCGATTTTGTTAACGAATGCAGGCGCGGATCCAGGAATCCAGTTTGTGGGGGGGGTCATAAAATTTTAACATCAATAAGAACTGCTTAGCAAAAGTCCAGCTTAATAATGACTTCATTCCAGTCGAAGGACTGACTCCCGCTTATATGTAATTTGAGTTAGAAACTGTATTCATCAACAAGATTTAGCTTCATTTCATACTTTCAGGACAATGATGAGGATAAGATAAGCATTTGAGATTGGAAGCGAAATTGACGAGAAAACCGTTGTTTTGAAATTTTTTGGGCTATTTATAAAGCATAATTGACAGTAATGGATTACACATTACATATAGGTACATATGTATGTAAAACCAAAAAAAAAATCAAAAGGGGTAATTCAAGTATCAAGCGTCAATTTGAGGTGAAACAGACAGACAAAATGCAAAAAATATGGTGGATTCCATGCCGTAAAGAAAAAGAAAACTGCTTTCAAAGCAAAAAGGAGGGTATTTTCCTATTATGTAATATTATTAAAAAAAAACTTGCTTGTAACCCAAAAAAAAATAACTATTTCAATTTAACAATATTTACACAAGAAAGCTATATGATCATATTAATTCAATACTGTACTTGATTTCAAAGAATTAGGTTAGTTAAGATATAAGCTGTGGGTGAGTAAGCACCGCCATTTTCGATAAAAAAGTTGTGCTGTATTCTGCTCAACTTGTGCTGCCTTGTGCCGTAATTATTAAAAAAAAATCGAGAATTTTCAAATTTTACGGATGAGAATTTTCTTAAATGTTTTTTGGCCGTAAAAGTTGCAAATATGCGAATTTTTGTATCTCCATATGGCAGCACAAACTGAGCACCAAATAGCACAGTTAAGTTTTTTTTTTATAAAAATGTGAAACTTATACAAAAAGGCATATATGTATGTATTAGTTTTTGGCCTAAAAGTTGAAATTTTGCAATTTTTGTTTATCTTTTCGGTGCCTGACAGCTCAAACTGAGTACAAAACAGCATATCTTTCACTTTTAAGAAATTGCGAAATTTCGAAAAAAAATCATTCATAAAATTTGCATGTTTGCAATTTTTTTTAATATACGGCCCAAGTTGATTACAATACATCATAGCGAAAATGGCGGTGCAACTCACGCTACAGCCCTTCGCATTTTATTCGCATAATCGTAGCACAAAATAACACAACTTTATTTTTTAAGAAATATGTATTGAAATAAAAAAAAAATGAATTCGCAAAATTTGCAAATTTGCGATTTTTTTTAGTATTTACGGCACAAGGCAGCACAAAATCAGCGCAATACAGCACAATTTTACTCTCAAAAATCAAAAATGGCGGTGCTAACTTCACGCACAAGCACATTAAGAAACGAAGACATCCAAGTAATATTTGTAGAAAATTTAAAATAAGCAACTTACATAGATCTTCTGCTATTAAATTTTCAAAAAAAGAAAGATACCTTTTTTGATCGGTGCATCCGCAACAAAATGTCTGTGACATCCAAAACTATTTTTTTTTCAATTTAAAATAAAACAGAGTTAATTAAATATAATGTTTAAAATGCTATGATAACTTGTTATCACAGTTACCACCGCAGGGGACCATGGGTTACTGAAAAACTTAAGAGGTATTTTTCTCATTTTCGCTTTGCTTTCGACGGATTTTATGATTAAGGGTCCCGTTTGCTTTAAAAAGCTTAATCTTTGTCAAACTACGGCAGAGTCTTATTTTTTGCGATGATGGTGACTGTGGGGAACCTTTATTATTTAAGAGAGTCCGCAGAATTTTAAGTCGGATGGATATCTAAGACAATTTGGTGTATCCTCGAGGGCTAGTACTGATTTTTGATCAATATTTCTTTGCTGTCCATTTCATTAAGAAGCTTGGCTTTGTTAAGAAAATAGAAGCTAACCATTAATAGGTCATGTTTTTCGTATAAATAGTAGATTACTAACAAATATGGAATAACCCAAAAAGTTTTTCTCTGTCCTCTAATTTTTTGAATAATCAGTAAAGATTACTCGTGTTTGTTGTTTTCGCTGGAGCTCTGGGGGGGAGGTCATGACCCCCATGACCTCCCCCCTGGATCCGTGACTGAACGAATGCATAACTTCTCATATATTTCCTACATATGGGGCATTCCATGCCAAATCACTGAGTTTTTGAACCGACCCTCTTCGATTTCGCTTATTTTTTGATATGTTGTGGTATGCATTTAAAACAACTTGCACACCGACTTTCCAAACTGGTAATGAATAATCGACTTTTTAAATTTTTGAGAAGATTTCAATTAATAATTGACAAGTAATTAATATCGATATCTTAAAAAGTAGGGTTTCATCTTTTTCGTCTCTATATGTAGTTTCAGGAAAAAAATAAAAAAAAAATGATTATAACCCAGTTATTAATGTTAGAAAATTTAAATCGCCATTTTTAAAAAGTGCGACCCCTTCGATTTATTACGCATTTTTTAAGCCCAAAATCAATTTTCAATTTCTTTTTTCAATTTTTGATTTTTTTTTTTTAAATGGCGATATTTCTTTGATATTTTTTTGGATTATTTTCCTGAAACTACATATAGAGGTGAAAAAAATGATATCTAACTTTTTAAGATATCAATATTATAGCCTATTAAATATAGACCTTTTAAAAAGGAACAATTACATGCATAGGTTTTTATAATTTTTTTGGCCCATAAGCATGCTTAAAACCAAAAATGCTACTAAATTCTGAGAGAATGGTCGCACTGGTAACTTTTCAATATTTTTGGTATAACTCGGGAATAAGCCGATTTTGACAATTTTACACTTGAAATTTTTTGGTAAAAATTACATTTTCTATGGAAACTGATAGTTTAATTACCATTTCTTATCATTTTTCGCAATTTTTGCCAGAAAGTCTATTTTTTGGTACTTTATGACAAATTTAACATTCCTAGCACCTAGTACCAAACCTTATATTAATCGGACCAGCTGTTCGTCGGTAGGTCTGAAAAAATTTAAAAACTGCCGAAAAACAAAATTGCGAATTTACATACTTTTAATATATTCTGTACAGTCGTAATGTTATTACACCCAGAAAAAAAACAACGTAAAATCAAAGGAAACCACTTTGATTTAAATATTTTTTCTGAACGATTTGGCTTCGAAGACGAAAATTTTTAATTAAAAGTAGCATGACATCAATTCGAAGTGTTTCCCTCTTTTAAAACAAATATGTTCATAAATTGATTTAACCATGTTTTCCTCTTCATTTGAGATGTCATCATCGTTGATTTTAATTCATCCATCTTTTAAACAGTATGTATCAACTTCGATTAAACTGCAAGCATCGTTGATTGAAATACATACAAACTTCAGTCCCGGATCTTCAGTTTTTCCTAACCGGGGCAAAAACTTCATTTGGCGCCCCTTCAGTTATTGAATTAAATGAAAACAAATAATAAACTTAGTTTGATTTTTTGTAACCGGGAGAATAAGATTTTTTAATTAATTTTGTACTCGATATTGCCTGCTCAGCAACTTTTTAACTTTATTTATGCGCTGTTATTCAATAGCTTGACACTTTTTACAAAGACTGTAATAATTATGTTTCGTCATAGGCGTAGAAAGGAATTTTTTCTATGGTTTGTGTTTGAAACCACCAAACAATTTTCATTTAAAAAAATTGCGTTCTTTAATAACTTTATATTTGGGTTTGAGCATTTATTTAATTAACAACTTTGTTCAAAAGTGAACTAATAAATGAAGCGACGGCGGCGGCGACGGTTAAAACTCAACTCTGCAACAATGTCTTACAATATATCTTAATTATAAACTTTGACGGAAAAAGAACATATAATTCGATTCAAATGTCACCCAATTGCCCTACAATCACTTTTTTCCAGAGCAGTAAAAAAACTTCAAAAATGTTTGATCTTTAAACGTTTTTAATTCGTCGGCATCGGAGCCACTCAGTGGGACAGTTGTTGATGGCTTGGCAAATGGGGACTAACGATATTTTGACGTAGAAAATGTGGGTATTTCGATCCGAAAGTCAACCAATTTACCTAAAATCACTTTTTTCCGAAGCAGTTAAATTTCGAATTTTTTTGAAGTTCTTTAATCCATCCGCATTAGACATATTAAACCCCATCAAACGCAGGCGTAGGTGAAGACAACTCGTTTAAGATTTTTATTAGGTTCCAATTATTCGGTTTGGTTCGATTGTTAGGTCGTACTTTTAGCCGGAATCGATGCCAATCGAGTAGATACATACTTAAACGGAACCGCAATCATTCATTCTTAACAAAAAGAACTGAATTACCTTCCGGTTCATGTTCCAGGCTTTTCACATGTGGTGACTAATCTCTAAACAGACGGTTTGAAATTTCGAAAATTCGTTCCCCAAAAAAGGCGAGTTTTTTTTAGGTTTTGGTGATTTAATTTTGTTTAGTTAAGAATTCCGTCTATTTTCTAGTTTTCACAGAAATTTTTCCTTTTTTTTAATTGATTATTGGTGAATGGCCCCATCGAAACTGATTCCAACGCCCCAAAAACTGAAAATCTCTTTCCCATCCTTTACTTAAGATTTCTATGATTTTTGAATTCGGTTATTTATGGAGTGGAATTTTTTTAAAATATGTATTAGGATTTTTTATATTTAACGTTTGGTGAATCCCCTTTTAAACCCTACCATGTTCAACGGTTTGAGAAAAATCTAAACCGTCCACCTAGGTTTTTTCTTGACTAAACTAAATAAACCGAGTTGACACATCTATAATATAAGAAGCTTCACGGACACTAGTGTAATTTGTAAATAAAAACAAAATGAAGGGGGTTAAAATCGGTTTAATGTAACTCCACCTGTAACTCTAGACAAAATATAAATTTTAGTGTCTGAATCTTCCAAAGATGTTCAATCTTGCTTCTTCGGTGGAACCAGAAAAGTCTTGCTGTCGATTTTTCTAAGGTGGGAAATTCAATTTATAAGATGGGTATTGCCCACCTCTGCCTCCCTTCCTACTCCAATTAGTTTCGTCAATTTTTCCAGATTTTTTAATAGAAAGGAAACCCCAATTTGAAAAGTTCAGTAGCCGAAAATAGACCCAAATTAAAGATGTTGCACAAAAATGAGCAAACAGGAATTATTCTGAGTGCAGGAAGTTTGAAATAATTTTTAGTTCATATGGTGAAATGGTAGAAAAAAACTAGTTAAAGGCTGACGGAGAAATACAATTTGAAATTCCGTTTCCGCATATCATTTCATTAAGGGCCAGTTTTTTAGTTCAGGGTTTACTCTGAGTTAAATCAGAGTTAGCTAATCCTGAAAATAATTTAACCCTGAGTTAACTCAGGAACAGTTTTTCAGTTGAGGATTAACTTTATCTTTCAGCTGTCAAAATTCTGAGGCCAACGATGTGCGACACTATGGATATCACCTTTCTACGCCTTTTACGCAAAGGAATAGAGATGGCGCCACAACGAATTGCACTGGCAATAACTTTCAATATCGAAATCGAGATGGCGCTACAGCTAAAAACACCCTCAATTTGGTGCCTGAGTTAACTCACCAAATTAGACGAGTTAACTCGGAGTTAAATTTCGATTTCAATTGACTAAAAAACACGTTTTTGGAGTTAACTCCGGTTTAACCCCGAGACTAGGATGATCTCGCACTGAAAAACTGGCCCTAAGTGTCGACAATTCTCTATACCTATTGTTTTAAAGGCACATGGATTTGGTGCCCCTGGAAGCTGCCGCCCGGGGTACAGGCCCCGGTTTGCCCCCCCCCCATAGATCCGGGGCTGACAAAATTTTAAAATACTGAAATACTTTCTTAATACTTTAATTCAACTTCGTCTAGTTATTGATTTAAAGTAAAATGGGAACCAATTTATTAAACAAATGACAAAAATAAATATGAGAAAAGTAATAATTTTTTTTTCTATTAAATGTAATTGAATTTTGAGTGCACGTTAATTTTGTTCACAAATGTTTTGTAGATACTTCGCGAAATTACGAAGCGCTCTCGAAATTCTATATATTCAGCTAAAATATAAATTAAAAAAGTCATTAAAAAATTTAAAAAATCTGATTTTGACGTTGGCCTAACTATGCAACGCTTTAAAAGAATTTGCATGGGAATTTGAAAGTCGATTTCGAAAAAATATAAGCATGTTGTACTTTGAAACTACGTTGAGTGTACTTTTAATGTTAGAAAAGTTGATTTCAATGTAAAATTGAATACGTTTCGCTTTGAAACTACGTTGCCTATTTAAATCAACAGGTTTTCAACGTGAAATTAAATATGAATCATTGAATATTGTTCAACTTTAAATTAAATATTTTCTATTAGATTTTAAATGGCATTTTTTCTCTCAGTATGTATCAAAATCTTGATTTTGAACATTTTTACGAATGTGAAATTTGCCATATTCCACCGAAAAAAGGGCTTTCGGGCAAAAACTGTGAAAAATTATGGAAATGGTAAAGCTTGAATGGGTATATATCTGTCAAGTTTGAACAAATTTTACTTTTTTAAATGCCATATTAAAGCCTTCAGTCTACTTTATTTTGTCTAGGCATGTTTTGACCTTATCTTTGCTTCAAAAAAGTTATGCACAATTTATTAAAAAATGTATAAGTCTTTGATTTATTGATTTTTTTGATTGGTTTTTGTTAACTTTTCCTGCTTAATTTTTTTTAAATAAAATTCTCTCAGAAACGCATGGGTGAATTTAGTAGCATTTTCGGTTTAAAGCATGCTTATGGGGCAAACAAACATATTCAAAAATAAAAACCCTTCCAACCTTTATACCCCTCATTTTCCGGTCTATTCAATAGGCTTATTAATAAATTACTTGTCAATTATTAATTATTTAAAGAAATTTTCTCAAAAATAAAACAAAACGATTACTCATTACCGGTTTGGAATATATAAGGATGAAAGTCGGTGTGCAAGTTGTTTTAAATATATACCACAACACATCAAAAAATTAGCAAAATCGAAGAGGGTCGGGTCAAAAACTCGGTTATTTGGCATGGAATGCCCTATATACATCACATGTAAAAAAGTTACATTTACTGTTTTGGTGAATTTCAGTATAATAAAATCAATCGATAGCCAAGGACATTTAGTTAAAAACAGTATCAGGCCTTACTGAACATTCAACCTGAAAAGGCAAAAAGGGGACAAAAAGATTAAGTTTTTCATTTCATACAAACACACTCCAAGTTCTTGAAAGTAGTGATGTTGCAACACTGAAAAAAAAGATTGTTAAGAAATGGTACTAGTTACATATGTTCATTTTTGATAATATTTTTGTTAGCAAACACCCACACTTCTTATAAAGTAGAATAACTGTAGATCTGACATTGTGTATTGTCAGAATAAATGGAAATGGAAATTTATTAGACCGAGAGCCCACAGCTGATTTTGGGTGTGAGTGATAGCAAAAATAGAAGCATAGGCGTCGAAAGCTTCATTGAAGGCTATTCAAAAAATCAAAGTCTTGCAGTCCACAACTGGGGCCTTTGCGATTTTCTCCGGCTCTCTTGCAAAGCTTTTCACATCGAAAAATGCAGTTCTTTTGCGTCAACGACAACGTATTGAAATTGGTTATAAAAGTAAATGCAAGGGAGTAAAACAAGTTTAAAAAAGAAGTAAAAAAGTATCTTATTGGGCAATTCTAGTAGTGGGTAGTGTCAATTATTTTTTAAAAAAACTTCATAAATTTGAACCGGCATGCATGGCATCGTAGGGTTTCTCTATGTAATCCAGCTATGTAAATTTCGATCCAGACAAATTTATTGGCTGAAATTTAGGATTTTCTGGCCTCAAACCGATAGATAGGCTCATCAACTATTTGTACTCAATATCCCCAAAAGTTTTCAATTATGTTCTGGTAGGCTGAGTACGGTTTTCATTGAAGCAATTCCATATTTTGCTCCTCTTTCAAGTCTTTCACTATGTGCTGATTTTTATTTTCTCTTTGTATGCTCTACAAGTCAAACCGTTCTACCGATTTTCATCGTTTTACAACACTAGAAATGCATTATATAATTGATAACAATTTTTTTTAAATAGGTAGATGCCACGCCCCTTCAGCTGAAAATTATAAATTTCAGACTTTTATCTTTGTATGCACGTCAAACCCTACCACTATACCAATTTTCATCGTTCTACAACAATCGAAAGTGCTTCATATAGTTTATAAGAATTTTGCCAAATTTTCGATTTTTTTTCTTTCAAAATACTTCAAGTCTTATCGATCTACCAATTTTCATCGTTCTACAAAAAAACAGAAGTGGTCCATATAGCTTATAGGAATTTTTTAAAAGTGGGTGGATGCCACGCGAACGGAAACTCCAAATTTTCGAATTTTTTCTTTCTAAGTACTTCAAGCCCTACCGATCTACCTTTTCATCGTTCTATAACAAACGGAAGTGCTCCATATAATTTATAGGAATTTTTAAGAAGTGGGTGGATGCCACGCCCGCCTGAACGCAAAACTCCAAATTTTCGATTTTTTCTTTCTAGTATAAGTACTTCAAGCCCTACCGATCTACAAATTTTCATCGTTCTACAACAACCGGAAGTGCTCCATATAATGTATAAGCATTTTGAATAAAGTGGGGTGAATGACACGCCCTCTGAATAGAAAAGTGCAGATTTTCGATTTTTTCCTTTGTATGCACCACAAGCCCTACCGTTTTGCGAAGTTTCAAGTTTCTACAATGTCGGGAAGTGCTCCATAATTTTGGTGATCTGTCAGTGAGTGAGTCAGTCACTCAGTCATTTATGGTTTTTGCGATTTTTGAAGTCCTATATCTATGGAGTTACAAACGCTAAGGAGTTGAAATTTTGTAAGCCACATATGTTTGATCAACTCAGCAAATACTGCGAATTTGAATGTTTCTGACTTTAATGGTACTGATGGTTGAAAATCGCTTAAGTTTGTTCCTGTAAAAAGGGTGTAGTGCCGCAAACTTGGCTGGGCACTATCGTGCCTTTTGATTTCAAAAAAAAAAAAAAACTAACAAAGCTGAAAAATTTCTTACTTCAGTAAAAATTTTATAAATCTTCGATTTTCCAATTTATTTTTATTGGTTTTCGTTAACTCTTCCTGATTAAATGTTTTATTTCGGAGTTATACCAACTAATTTTGAAAAGTGGCCAGCGTGACTTCTGACCATTCTCTCAGAAACCCAAGGGTGAATTTAATAGCGTTTTTGGATTTAAACATGCTTATGTCCCAAACAAACATTATTCAATAATAAAAACCTTTGAACATAAATGTTCCTTATCAAAAAGTATATTCACCACCAGTGTTGCCATAATCTCAAATTTCATAATGCTAGATTTCAAATTTTATAATGCTAAATCGTATGGAAACCCAAAAAACAGAATGTTAGATTTCAAAATCCATTTAAAAATATATAATGCACAAAATATGAATGTTTATTTTTTCAGAAACACTCTTAACATAGCAAAAAATATAATTGATTCGAACATTACTCTCTTTGGCTTGGTATTTTTCTGCTTGATATTTGAAACATCTTTGTTTACACTGGACCGAATCCCTTCGTATATTTGAATTCAGACAATGATGGACTTCGTCGCGCCAGTGAATAGTCATTCATACGTAAATAAACTGTTTGTTAAACAACCAATTTTCCATTCAGCCCCTGAATTAATTTCAAAAATCAACTAATATAACATTAATTTATAAAACAAATTAACTGGTCCAACGAAAAATTTGGTGGTGCAATGAACTGCTTACCCAACGACTATTCATTGGCCCAAGGAAGTCCATCATCGGCTGAAATGTAGTTCAGTCAGCCGTCATATGATCACATTTGAAATTCATAAGATCAAAATTTTAAAAAGTTAACAATTTTAATTTTAATTAATTAATTTTTTAAAATCAAATCTAGCATTCTAGAATGCCAAACAAAGACAGATAATGCCAAAAAAGCATTTGGCATAATTTTAAAATTTCAAAATGCTTTTCACTCATGTTTTAATGGCAACGCTGTTCACCACCCTATTAGGTCAGATTCACATTATAGTGTCGAAACGATAAAGTCTAATGTTTTAACACAAGAAACAATGAGTACCTATATAATTCAAATCACCTATAATACCTGTGCCGAGATTCAGCTAATTCGAAGCCGCAGAGAGTGAGTGAGATGAGTCACTTTTCGTCGAAATTCGATTCAGTTAGCAAAAGGGAGTGAGTGAGCGAGTGAAATGAAATGTCAGATTACTCGCCAGATATTTCCGCAGTGACTTGGTGTATGTGTTGGTAAATTTATAGTTTTGGATAGGTATATGTGCTTTCCTCAAGAATTCCTTTTCATGGATAGGAAATGAAATAAAAAAACAACAATGTAGATAAAAACAACTACCCTTTTATTGATTTTTTAATTTTATTTTATTATCATATGCACATATGTACATATATTTAATAAATTTATATTCTATTCACTTTCAACACTTTTAAACTTTTTTTATCTCAAGGGTGAAACTCACATTAAACTTTAGTTATGACAAAAAAAAAATAATTGAAACAAAAGATACTCCAAACTCCATTATTAAAGATTCCAATGTTTACATTGTTGTATTTTTTGTTTCATTTCGTTTTGCGTAACGCGTGTGACAAGGAGGTAGAATTTAGCTCTTTTATATTTATTCTTTGTCTCATGTTCGAAACTAAATTCGAACTTACTCATTTCACTTAAATAGCTGAATCAATTTTGCGAGTGAAGTGAGATGAGTCGGCGAGGAAGGCGAGTCATCTCATCTCACTCGCTGAAATAGCTGAATCTCGGCACTGATATCGTATGGGATCTTATGGGTATCGACACTAAAGAAAACAGTGTGGATCTGCCCTAAAAATTCAAGTAGTTGTTAGACCCTTCCAGTACGCTTGAGAATTTTAAAAAATAGCTACATACACAAACCTACATCTTTTTACTGCTTTTATTGTTGTTGATACTTTATGAACTTAATTTAATGTCAAAGATCAAAGCATATTAAACCATTGTAAAAAACATTGATGGTTCATGCAATATTAGGATAGTTAACAAGATCATAAACGAAAACAATTGCATGGCCTTTCCGTGTTAATCTATGTTTTGTTGTATCTATTTGCTAATGACTAGCCCACGTTTTCTAATGATGATCAAATAATAGCTTAAGTTAACGCATAACATCATAGTCATCATCAGTGTTGCCATAATCTCAAATTTAATTATGCTAGATTTCAAATTTTATAAAGCTAAATCGTATGGAAGTCCAAAAAACAGAATGCTAGATTTCAAAATCCATTTAAAAATACATAGTGCACAAAATATCAATGTTCATTTTTTCAGAAATACTCTTAAGAGTAACATAACAAAAAATATTATTGATTCGAATATTAATACCTTTTGGCTAGGTATTTTACTGCTTGATATTTGAAACATCTTTGTTTACACTGAACCGTCTCCCTGGGTATATTTGAATTCAGCAAATAATGGACTTCGTCTGGACAGTGAATAGTCATTCATACGCAAATAAACTGTTTGTTAAGCAACTCTGGATCTGGATTCACTTTTTACACACAATACAAAAATAAAATAATGGGAGATTTTCAAATTTGTTGTTGTAGCACGTGTTTAAAATGAATCAAGATCCAGATCTCGATTCCGATAGAAGATAATAAAACACAGCTTATATTACATTAATTCATAAAACAAATTTACTGACTCAACGAAAAATTTTGGTGGTGCAATGAACTGCTTCACCAACGACCCAAGGAAGTCCATCATCGGCTGAAATGTAATTCAGTCAGCCGTCATATGATTACATTTTAAATTCTAAGATCAAAATTTTAAAAAAGTTAACAATTCGGCGCTAGATTATGCCTGATTGAATAATTTTTTAAATCAAATCTAGCATTCAAGAATGCCAAACAAAAACAGATAATGCCAGAAAAGCATTTGGCATAATTTTAAAATATCAAAATACTTTTCACTCCTGTATTATGCTAGATTTAGCATTTATAATGCCATTATGGCAACGCTGGTCATCATAGTTTCTTGAATTCCAAAGCCGCCGCGCCGCCGTCGGCGGTCGCGCCGGTTGTTTAGGCAAATGCACACATTTTCTCGTTAGTCATGTCTCTAGTCTAAGTGGTAACTGAATTGTGTGTAGTTACGTCGGCGTCGTCAGTTAATTTATTTTATTAATTAAAATTTTTTGTAGATTTTTTTTTAATTATTGAAACAATGTACAAAAGGTGATTTGTAAACAAATATACCTTATGAAATTATTATCGATTGAGATTTTTAAACTTAGAACAGCAGATTTAATAGTCTGAGCAGTCCCATGGTAATAGATAGGGTGTTCAACAAAAACAACAAGAGTTTTTTTTATCATTTAAAAAACAATTTTGAAAAGTGGTGATTGTTTAATTTATATCTAAAGAAAAAACTCTGCGGTTAATAATAATAATTATAATGGAACTCTGCCTAGAAGTAGTGATTCTTTTCATGAAATTTTGCATCACGTTTTCGTTATGCGGTTGTATCTTTTAGGAGGAGCACAGCTCTTTATTCGTTAAGTGCACAAATTGTTGATGAAGCATGGGCGTAAAATTTATCTTTGACATTTGGTGAAATCATGGTGGGAGTCTTTGGCTTGCGAGCAATTCTTTGCTTAAATATTTTTTTTTAAATTGATATTGATCAATCAATTATCTATGTGGGTATATATTGTATTGTATTTTTTTGCTGCTGTATTCGTGCACTTATAACTCAGCTAAACATAATCCAATTTAAATGAGAATTTTTTTCGTTGGATTGAACCAGATTGATACACAACGCAGCCGAAAATAGTAAATTTATAAAGAAGAAGTCGTAAAATAGTGAAGACAAGAAATTTCATATTCTCAGGGCCCTGTTTCATAATAAAGTACAAATCAGTATTATTAATCTGTGGTAAAATTGCATTTCATTATTCATTATCAAGCAGTAGAGAAGTACTTTTGCACTTTTCAATTCGTTTTTTCACTAATTGAGCTAGAAAAGTCGCCTTCATTATAAAAAAAAAAACTATTAGTGGTTGTACCTTTTTAGTTTTTTATACTTGTACTATCAACTAATAGTATAAGCTCTATTATGGTGGCGATATCACAAAATTCGATTTTGTATGGAAAGAAAGAAATATTCTTAGGAATGACAAACACTACCGTGGAATTGACAATCGACTTATTTTATCCCTCACAAATATTGAATTTCCAATAGATGGCCATACGTTGTCGGACTAAGGTATGACAGCTGAGTAGTATATTCGATCTTTTTAAATTGACGATTGATACGAAACGGTTTTGTCTTGATATAGTGTGGTCAGTGATACTACTTCGTTCGAAATCCTGTTAACTGTTTATAGTGTGCTGTGTGCCACATTTCGAGAAGGGTGTCAGCATTGCCGTAGGAAGAAATTTTTTTTAAGGTGGGCAACCAGCCAGTGCTTAAAAAAAAATTCACAAAAATGCGTAGACTAAATTATTTTTCAGTTCAAATGAATCCTTAATAATTATGTATTTGGGCTTGTTCAAAATAGAACTGATAAATGAAGTGGACTACGACAGGCATTGTAAAGGAAATTAACTTTCACTAGAAGTGCTGCCTAGCTCAATTTTACAGAAATGTCTTAAGATGCATCTAAATTAAAAATTAATGCTTTTGTGTCATAGTAGTTCTCAACCAAGTTCTTATCCGCTGCATTACCGAGGAACTTCTTTCACAACTAGCGGAACAAACCGGAATCGCTAATGTGGCCTGAAGCAGTCTGTATGCATTTGAGAACATATTCCTTCCAGTATGTTTTTGAAATTTTCAAGGATAGTATTTTAATTCGAACATATTTCTTGATAATCAAGACCTCGGCACTCAATACTGATGAATCCATTTTTAAACATCTTTAAGGTTACCTATTGGTAAAGTCGTCTGAAAACATTTTGGCATTTGTTTTCATTTGTTCACACTTCGGGAATCGCATTTGACGTGAAGGCATTATAAGATTGATCACTTCACAGTTTCACAGATAGAAAATTGACCCCCAGTACACATATCTAGTTTGACGAAGGTGAATATTTCGCCTTTTGAAGTTGACAGTTATGTTATCCATTAACTTAGTCGAAAAAGAGTTTTACGGTCGTATTTATTAACTTTGTCTTAGCTAATACAGCCGTTCAACTCCAAAAAGTTATTTAAAAACATTGTTCACTCTTGTCCTAAAGTTTGATTTCTTGATCACTTTTTTTCTAACTTTACATTTAATTTAATTAAATAATGCATACCTATTTCCAACTATAAAAAACTTTTAAGAAATTGTGCTGCTAGTCAACTACAACAAATCTAATAAATAAGGCTAATAATATTTAAAGACTTTTTTTGAATTCAGAGTATTAAAGTTATTCAATTTAATTTGTCTTAAAAAAAGAGCTAGTCTTTTGAGACAATTGTTGAAAAAAAAATAAATGTTTCCACTACAACTTTCATAGCATTTTGAAAAGAATCTTCAAAATATGAATTTAAATAGTAGACCGTTAAAAACAAATTGAAGTTGCATAAAAAATAAAACTTGATAACAAAATCTGCCTGGGTATAAATGTATATTTTTCAACAATCTTCGGTTTCGAGGGTATTCCCTTTGCCATTAACTGTTGCCGGAAATTAAATTTTTTTTATGACGTCTCCTTTTTGATGCCTTTTTGAGGTTAAAGTAATTTTATCCGTACATCTCTGAACTGTTTTCTATTTCAAACCAGATTTTAATATCATTCCTGAATGTTTCAAAGGTATGGATTGTACTGTAGGTACTGGTACAGAAAAAGTGTATTTTTATCCAAATGTCACCCGATTGCCTTAAAATCATCTTTTTCCGGAGAATAAAAAAAAAATATCGGATTTTCTTAATTCATCCATAAAACGCAGGCAATAGGTATGAAGACAACTCGGTTTAAATAACAGAACAGATAGTATGTTCAGCCTGATTCGATGCCAAACCGAGTTGATACATACAGATACTAAACCGTTAAAGGCAGTGTTTCCCAACGTGGGGCCCACGCCCCACAGCACAGGGGCAATTCTATTTTACAGGGGCGTAATTTTCCATTCTGATGCATTGCAACTTATTAAGATTTCAAAACTAATAGACCAAGATCCCAGGGCCGCCAGACATACGTCATTTTATCATAGCTGAATTTTTTTCTGTGAATGAACCCTATGGTAGGTATTAACGAATGAATACTACGAACTTTGAACCCGGGTGCGTTTCGGAGGTATTGAGTGCTAAAAGTGCATAAAATGATGGAAAATTACGTTATTTTATCAGAGCTGATTTTTCTATATGTTTCAAAGAAAGTTATGATAAGCTTATTTTGACACTAGCCAGACACCTGCATGGGGACCCAATGCCAGCCAGACACGTTTAAAGGTGTCAAAAAAGTCGTCAAATTTACGTTATAGTATCAGAGCTGAATTTTATATATGTTCTTTGGGCAACTGTTTCAAGATATTTCCCAAGCTGCCAGACACATACATGGGGACCCAATGCCTGCCAGACACCTTTTATGGTGTCAAAAAATCATTAAATCGCGTTATAGTATCAAAGCTAATTTTTATATTTTTCTCTATAGACAACTGTTTTAAGATATTTCCCTGCCAAACACCTGCAACAGTGCAACCTAATATCAGCTGACAGATACAGCTTTAAAAGTATCAAGATATTCCCCAAGATACCAGAAATAATCGTGTTTCATACGGTTCAGTATCAAAGCTATTTTGATCTAACGAACAAAAATATGTTCCTTGGATAATATTATTTAACAATATTTTTAGCCAAGAGTGCGAATGTTATCCTTGGTTCCAAAGCTTCACTGGTGCTTAAATATACCTACCCATCAACATTTTCTAGGCATTTATTATAAAAAAAATATTTTCTTCTGCTACGACTAACTTGTTACCTAGCAACAAATAAAGAAATTACTTTGAAAATGCCCAAATTAGTAAATTAAAATAGCCAAATGGGAAATTAAACCCAAAATAGGAAAAATTGCCAAAAACCACTGCAATATAAGGAAATATCGCCCAAATGTGATCGGGGCGATTGCAAACATTTTTTTAAAGAGTTTTGAAAAAGCTTTGGTGGGGCATTACACAAAAAAGGTGGGGAGTTACTGGTATAAAATATATAAGCCTTAATTTTAAACAAACCAAACCAAATCGCCTTTCGTTCCATGTCAGATGTGGCGATTTATCGCCAAACAGGCGATTTGAAATTTCATTTAGCGGCACGAGAATCGATTTGGCGACGACGTACCTACCCAAAACAGGCGATATTTTTAGCTTTTGGCGATTTTTATTTTCGGAATCGAAATCCTTATAAATTTTTTTTTTCCAATTTTTACTTAAACTTAGATAACATTCTAGTTTTATTTCTTTATTCTGAATGGAGCCACCATAGTACTAAATCTGAACGCACCCCAAAATTCAAAATCGATTTCTTACCCATTCCTAAATTAATTTTAGTATATTTTTGAATTCTATTTTTATACAATGGAAAATTTTGAAATGTTGCTATTTTTGACAATTTATATCTCACGTTTGGTGATTCCGCTTTTTAAACCTGACAACCTACCTATAGTGGGGTCGCTTAGCGTCAAATTTCGAGATGATGTGTTTTAGCCGGACAAAAGCACTAAATTTTTTTTAGGTACTACTAAGGTCCATAGCTTGAGATTTAGGGTAGGACCCATCTCGGCGGTCAGCCATCTTGGATTTTATAGCCGCCATTTTGAAATGTAGGTATATTATTAATATCTCGGCTTCTAAATCTCTTATGACCTCAAACTTGGTGTCTAGGCATACATTTTTGAGGTCAGGGAATACAACCACATACTTTTCAAATGTTAAAGTTTGCAATTATATATATGGGGGTCATGACCCCTTGCCCCAAGACAGTCAAATATTATATTTAGGGTCGGATAATATATGTATATACACAAGTTTTAAATGTATCTGACTAAACTTATTCAAGGAGGGGAATGGGGGGTCAAGAAGAATGGCTGTAGTAGGTGTATGGTTCGTACTGTTGACACGGACGTGGTGGTAATCCTCATAGGCAAGTTCCATCACCTGAAGACCTTGTGTACAAATTTGAAGATTTCTGTTGCCTTTGGTACGGGCAGATTATTTAATTATATAGACATCAATGCTATTAACAAGAAACTGGGCGTAGAAAAATCCTTGGCCTCCCCGTATTTCACAGTTTTACGGATTGTCATACAACATATTCATTTTCATATTCATATTCAAGAAATCTGCGTGGGAGGCATAAAATAAATAAATTGGGTGGTGCAACAGCTCGTGGAGAACCAGGGCCTAGTAACTCACAACCATTCCTGTGTGCGTGTTTGTTGGCAGGAATGGAGGGGACCTACAGTTTTTTGCCGAATCCGGACGGCTAAATGAGAAGCAGTTTTTCATGACAAGTATACTCTTGAAGGATTTGTCAGTTCCTCGCAAGAGGCAGTACCTCGAATAAAAAATTTCTGTTTTTAGGTGGCACGGCTGGGAATCGAACACACACCTTCGGCATGACAATCCTACGCACTAACCATCAAGCCACGAGGTACTACGTGGGAGGCTTGGAATTGTTATCATGAGGCAACACATACCTTAACATGCACAGCATTACATCCTTACACAGAGCTTGATGGTGAACATTTGAAAGACTAATATTATATGCTAAACACAGTAATTCGGACAGTGATGTGAATGATGTCAGGGAGGAGCTGTTTTGTCAGAAGACTATGACAATGGAGAAACTTCCACCAACAAAAGATGCACTACTTCAACACTCAAAGCGGGTTGTATATAAGGCAGGAGTATGGTGGACCAGTGCACCACATTCAACTTTGCGCTCCTAGTCCGGAAGGCTGGGGCTGGACTCAGAAATAAGAATGTGGATCATGGGTTCCTGTATGGAACACATAACCTATAGCTTCAAAGGCATGTACTGAATTGGTGAAATGTAATTTTAACAGTCAAAAAGGATACACTGATAGATATGCTTGCAAAGCTGCTCGTTGGAATTGTACTGACCTTTGTAAATGTCAATGCTTGAATACGACATAAGCAATCCATATAGATAAATGCAATTCAACATCTTTCATATGTGATTTCTCTTGTATTTAAATTTTATATAATATGTATGTACAATTGTACATGTACTTAGAATTTTATATTTTTGTCACTCGATTTAATAATTGGATAGTTTGTATTTAATATGAGGTAATGAGAACCAAAACTCGCCATATCCATGTCAGAAAAACTCTCCATGACCAAATTTAATTGTTTAATAACTTTTAATTGAGAGTACTAATCATAGATTTTCAAATCTATTTGTTATGGTTTGAAAAAAAAGAGGGTCATGACCCCCATGCCCCCTTCGTATATTTGCAAATTTTTACAATTGAAAATTATGTGGTTGTATTCCCTGACCCCAAAAATGTATACCTAGACACCAAGTTTGGGGTCCTAAGTGATTTAGAAGCCGAGATATTAATAATATACCTACATTTCAAAATGGCGGCTATAAAATCCAAGATGGATGACCGCCGAGATGGGTCCTACCCTAAATCTCAAGCTATGGACCTAAGTAGTACCTTAACAAAATTTAGTGCTTTTGTCCGGCAAAAACAGATTTTCTTGATAAGCGACCCTACTACTATGTTCAAGCTTACTTTGTTTGAGAAAAATTTAAACCGGCTCAAGTCGGTTTGTGCTTCACTCGGTTTAATAAACCGAGTTGAGACTTCCCGGACAGTGGTGCAAAATGAGTTCATACAAACAAAGTTAAGGTAAGCAAAAATTGCTTTTATGTGACGACCACCGTTGGCAAAATTTAATTGTTAGTGTCTGAAAATTCCTTTATAGTTGTTCAATCTGGCTTCTTCGGTGTGTTGTAGAACCAGAAAAGTTTAACGGTCGATTTTTCTAAGGTGGGAAATTCATTTTTTAGATTTCAATATATTTTTGGTGTTGTCATATTATAATGATGATTTTCAGGTATCACTCAGAGAAAAAAGCAGGTATTATCAACCAATTTCTGGTCAATCATACCTGATTTTCAGGTTGTTATTTTTGCAACTCGGTAGATCAGGTTAACTGTTTAACCTGATACCTGATTTGAAAATTTAACACTGTAATCCTGTAAATTTTACCTGCAAATATAGTTAATTTAACCTGACAAAATATTCAATGCCCTGTAATTTAAACATGAAAATCTGGTTAGTTTAACCTGACAACCTATAGTTAATTTAACAGGTTTCAATGTTATATCAACCCTGTATCTAATGCCGGATTTACACGACTTGAACGCTGCCACTATAATGACAAAAATAATTAATTTGTCCATTCTTTTTTTGTTGCTTTTGTCATTATACTGGCAGTTTTCCAATCGAGTAAATCCGGCATAATTCATGAATTTATACGTCTAAGAGCCGTCTCTTGCGCTGTCTATCGCTCAACTCGTAAGCATTATTCTGAAAGTACATATAGAAATTTATTATTTATTTATTTTAATTTAAAAATTATTTGTGATACTTACTTCAGTTTTGAACTGGGAACCTTTCACACACGGAGATAGCACTCATCCACTGGGCCAATTCACTACACAAAAAACTGGTGCCAAATATCAATACCTTAGTTGAAACTCATTGGATGGCTTGTGTGTGTGTTTTAGCACTAGTGTCACGTGTAAATGAACTGGCAGATTGCTTCTTTAACAGGAGACCAGGTTAAATTCAAATCGTTTTACTTAAATTGCCAGTGTGTGTGCGTTTCAGCACTTGTGTCACGCTGGAATGAACTGGCAGAGTGCTTTTTTAACATGAGGTCAGGTAAAATACAACAGGTAAAAAAAAACACATTAAATGTTAGTTCAACCTGATATGTAGTAAAACAGAAATTCATATCATACAGTGTTAGAAAAACACGACCTTGGTTAAAATTGACACTATATTCTTGTTAAAATTTCTTATTTACAAGAAATTAGTGTTAAAATTATAGGTCATCTTCTTAAATCAACCTGAATATGACAAGAAAGTCCACCAGGTTGAATTTGCACTGAATAAAAGGTTTTTAAAATCAGGTAAATTTCTGAAATGTCAGTAACTTTGTTTGGGATTGTGCACCTCGTGAATTCAACAAGGCCCAGGTTAATTATTTACCTGACGTTTTTCTCTGAGTATACCGATCGCAAAAGAAAAAAATCTTTCTATCATTTTTCGTTTGGAAAATAGGTTCTAGACTTTTCTCTTTGCTTACCCTCATTTCCCCTTCTGAAATTTCGAATTTCAAAAAATCACGTAGTTAATAATTCTTAAGAGTGTTCCGAACTGAACAAAACCAGTCATTTGCTAACTTTTTTTTTGCATATATAAGACCGTTTTTTTCACTTTCATCAGATCCTTTGTTTTATAAAACTTTGCATTTTTACTAATTGGTCACTAGTAGGCGTAATATTGCATTAAAAAAAATTTCTAAAAGTAATTGATTTTAACTTCTAAATTTACATAAGTTTTCTGTCAAGAAGTGCATTTTAAGAATTAAAAATTTCAATATCAAATGATACAAATATGATTACATAATTAATGAAAATCATGAAAAATATATTGAATTTATATCCACTGAAAAAAAAATTTGTCAAAAAAATACCGTAAGGTATAAAAAATTGACTGTCAAAAATGGGTTTTTCAAAATTCAGAAGCATTTTTATTTTGCATTATTAAAATTTTTATTAGGTACAAAATTCAAAATTTTCTCCAATAGTGGCATAATAAAAATATGGAATTTTATGTTATTAAACATTTTTTTGCAAAAAATGCTATAGTGTAGGGAGGCTACATTTGCTTTGAAAAACAGCCATTTTAACCATTTTCTCGATTTTTAAAGGCTTTTACCGAAATCTAGAGCACAAAATTAAATTTTTTTTCCAATGATGGCATAGAGAATAAGTATATCTGTCCATAGACACCTTAATCGCTTTGATCGGACAAGTACACGCTTCGCAATCTTATTCATGAAATCACCATTTCAGTCCGGAACACTCTTAAATAAAATTTTCATTATGTGGTATTTTTTGTAAATCCATAAGGATTACCATCTAAGCTGGGGCAGATAATTGAAGAACCCCAAAAATTAAGAGTAATTGCTTGGCGGCCCTATGCCTTGACCACTTTTCGACAGGCAACCCATGCGAAAATTGTTTTTTAAGACACTGCCTACAAAACTGTTTACCGCTCATTTGCTTCCTTTATGAGGGTAGGTCGTCCTATGGCGGGATCTTCTACTGTGAGGAAAAATAACAACAAAATTTAAAAAAATCATTATGTAAATGAAATTAATCGTCTTTGAAGTATGCTCATTTTTTTGCTACAAAATAACTGACATTTCACTTATGAACTTTGAAGTTCAAAATTTTATATTAATAAACTGATTCCATAACAAAAAAATCTCGATCCTAGTGTTTCAACTATTACATAATCAAACTGCAATGTCAAAAATCAAAATATTTAACAGTCGAAAAAATTATTTTTGTCCGCCCCTGATCCACAGTGCCCCGCGCGCCGTAGCACCAAACGATGAAATCCATTTCAAAAAAGGTTTTGATGAAATTCGTAATTTAAAAAATCTAATGATGAGTTAACATACTAGAAAAAGAGTTTTTTACGACACATTAATTTTTTTAAACTTATTTTAGTTTTAGGTACCTAAACTTACCCTTAAAGACGACATTTCGATATTTTTTATTTTTCTAATTATAGGTTGTAAGAGTTTAAACTCAATTAATTCCTAACTGTTTCAAAAAAAATTGTCTGGCAAACAGGCTCAAAAGTTTAAATTAAGCGAAAAAGACGTCTGTGAAAATTTTAGCTCGTAAAATTCATGTTTAGACATGCCTCATCGCAGATTTCGGCTTTCCATACAATTTGTATGGGAGAAAACACCTGTTTGTATTTGGAATTTTATTTCTTAATAATAACAAGTATTCAATTTAGTTACATACGTTTTTCTTGTAGAAAATTGATCGTTCTACAAATTTTTTAGTAACTGATGATATTATAGTAACTAATGTCACTCTTATCGAAAAATTACTAGATCTTTTTTGTAGAAGACCAATTTTTCTTTAAATGATGCCTAACAATACTACTTCACTTTTATTAATACAATAATTATATTACAGTAATTAGTTGCCTCGAAATGGATTTTCTAGTGGGAAATTACATAGAAATTCCCTGATTAAACTGGTCAGAAAAGTTTTTGAAACAGAAACTAAAATATACCTTTCCAAATGTTTTAGATGTGCTGAACTCGAATCAGAAGTCAGACATTTTCTATTACGTAACATTTTTGAGATATTGCCGTTTGAAAATTGGAAAGAAATAAGTTTTTTCGCAGCTTCCGAGGATAAGTTAATACGTGACGTTATTTGTTTCAACAATATTTGTACCGCTTCAGAAAGAATTAAATTTCTTCTTTTTAATTCTCTTTGAATATTTCCGATATCTTTTCTCTTCTCCAAGATATCTTGTCAACCACAGAAATTTAGTTGGCTGTAAATTTCTGATATAATTTGCCAAAGACATTCACTTCAACAAAAAAAGATATTGGAAAGATTTTAACAGAATTAAATAGAAGAAACCTATTTTATTAGCTCACGTTTTAACATAACATCGAAAATACCAAAAAAAATCTTTCAATTTTCCATACGGCAAATCTCAAAACCTGACGTAATAGAAAATTTTCGAAAACAACAAATTTTTTTGAAACAGTCTAGTATACATACACTCCTCGTCAACTGAATACGCACAAACATTTTTGAATATATTTTATCCATTTTTTCCAAACAGTGATGGTTATTATGCCATCTGTTGATGGTAAAAATTTTCGTAACATATAAATATAAGAATTTCAAAGTTTTATCCAAAAACAACCGTGAGTTTTTCCTTCAACCACTTCCAAAGTGTAACTTATGCAAAGTAGAAGTTTTTTTTTGAGTCAACTGAATAGGTACAAAAATTAAAATTGGTATTGGAATGGAATGAAACAAGTTTTTGTTTAAGTTTAGTAGTGGGTACTTCCACCTTTATTTTTAATTACTTCGTAAATTCGATCCGGCATGGAATCGTATAGCTTTTTAATGTAATTTAACGAAATTTCGCTCCACGCTAATTTGATTGCAGAAATTAAGGTTTCTTTGTCTTCGAACTGACGACCACCCTCATAAACTATGCGTACTAACCATCCCCAGACATTTTCTATGATGTTTAGATATGGTGAGTACGGCGGCCATTGAAGCAACTGCACTTGTTGCTCCTCTATCCATGTTTTTATTATGCGCGCTGAGTGAATAGGCGCATTATCATGTTGGTAGGTCCAGTTTATGGGTCCAAAGATGTTAGAAAATTTAGGAAAATTTCTTTCCAAAATTACTTTATACCCAGCTGCTGTCATTCTTGATGTTACAACCTCGAGCTCAACTGTTCCATAATAACTGACTGCTCCCCATATCGTGACACCTCCTTCACGACTATGATGGCGCTTTAAAAATCTTTTTTCTTTTCTTAAGTCGTGAAAATAGAAGTTGAACCCATCAGGGCCATCGAAATTAAACTTTTTTTCATCTGATACCATTCTTTTTTCCAACTCATTTGAAGTCTTGAAAAATCTAATCGCAAACATTTTCCGTCTCTCGTCAAGTGGTGGTTTTTTCTTAAGTTTCTTTCGTTTAAGATGGCTTGAGTTGTTGATTACTCTTAATACTGTTGAGCAACTTGCGTTTACGCCGACTTTTTGTTTTATTTTTGCCACAGAATCAGAAGAATTTGATGCATATCTTAAAATTCTTCGTCTCTCAGCTGCTGTTGTTGCTGTTTTCTTACCTCCCTTCATGTTTTTGCCGTATGCATCTTTATTTTTCAAGTAAGAATAAACTACATTAAAACTTCGGCCAACTTTATCAGCTATTGCACGTCCAGTTAGGCCTTGGTCTCTAAGTAAATCGATTTTAGCTTTTTCAACACTGTTAAGACACGTAGATCTACCCATTTTTCTTAAAATTTGAAATCAAGAATTAAATTTTACTGAAAACACTAAAATCGTTAATTTAAACTGTCAAGCACTCCAAAAAACTTATAAACAACGAAGAAAATGGCGTTGTACCTATTCAGTTGACTAAAAAAAAAACTCCTACTTTGCATATAAAACACTTTGCAAGTGGTTGAAGAAAAACTCACGGTTGTTTTTGGATAATTCTTTCGGAATTATCTGCTTAACATCTTAAGGGAATAGTTAGCATCAACAGATGGCATAATAACCATCACTGTTTGGAAAAAATGGATAAAGTATATTAAAAAATGTTTGTGCGTATTCAGTTGACGAGGAGTGTATGTATGTATACAATATGTATGTATGTATACTTTTCATACTTTTTTTTTAATCTATGCTAATTTTTTTTTGTGTTCTTATTTAATTTTCCCATTAAACTTATGTAAAACTATCTTAGAATTTAAATATTGAATATCCATTAAATGGGCAAAAAAAAAATCGTTTCAATAGGGAGATTTTACAAAAAAAAATAGACATTTTAAAATAATAGCATGAAGCTTATGCTTAATATCCAAATGTTCGCCTTAAAAGTATGTTACAAGTAGAAAATTCAAAAACAAATAAAAAGGAGTGGAAGTAAATGGAAGTGGAAGTAGGTGGGAAAAAGGGTGGGGAAGAGGTGAAAAAATAACACATGACATGCACCAAGTTTGGTACAGTTTAATTAAAATTTTTTGGCTTTTTATAGACACGCGAAATAAGGAATGAACACAAATACAAAAAATAAAATAAAAATGGGCGTGCTAGGGGGTGGATAAGAAAAAACTACTTTCAAACTTTTTCACTGGTAAAATAAACAAACTGTAAACATTTCATCAAGATCGGTGTAATAATTCTTGCTTCAACCAATTTTACACATTTTAATTTTTTCTAAATCTACAACTTTTGTGTTTTATATTCCATAAAACAAAAAGAAAATAATTTATTTTTAGTTCAAATGTTTTGTGAATTTAAATGCCTAGTTATTGAAGAATACGTGTGCAAATTAAAAAAAAAATATTGAGATACCAAAAAGTAATATTTTTGAGATGGTTTGCACCATTTGGTCCCATAGTGCGCAGCCAGACCGCGTTTATTTCAAAATAAAACAGATAACATCTAAAAAAAAACTCAATATTTTAGCCACCATACAATTGGCTCGCACCTTGGGTACGCTACAGCTGGTGACGCAGCGCCGCGCCGCCGCCGCGGCCATGTCCTACCAAACTTTGAATCTTGTAAAATTTTAATTAACCCGACCCCTACGACGAAATAAATTTTATATGAAAATATGTAAAATATTCAATCAAACTTTGAATTTTTATAACTTTGGTAACAATTGAAACAAAAAATTAAAATTGTGGTAAGAACGTTGTCAATTAAATGTACAAAAATAGGCTTCACTGTGCAGAGGTGTCTAGTAGGCGTCCAAGTAAGAGTGTCTATTGTTTATAGTATAATTTACTATAATATTGTTATCCTCTACCATAATACAAATAGAAAAATCAGATTTGATTTACATACATGCAGCTTTAGCACCTGTTACCTACCAAAGACACCTGATTCAAGGTTCGTATACATACCTACTTTGATAATTTTTTGTATATTTATTTAACTGAGGTCTTAGTCTAAACTAAATATAGCAACAAATTTCAATGATAACAAGTAGGTAACTAATTTAATTTAATTAACAATCAAAAAATATTAATGGTGCGCACAAGTTATAGGAAACTGTCTTAGGCCTCGGCCACGCAGTAAGCGGCTGAGCGGCTAAGCGGCTGAGCGGCAAGCGGCTGAGCGGCAGCTCTAAGCGACGTATGGCCAGGCACTAAGCGACTGCTTTTGAGCGATTAGTAGTTAAAATGTAGATTGCACACACGAAATTAACAACTCAATGTTTACTTTGGCCATCTTTACTTCTTGCCGCTCAGAACATTACTAAAAATTAAAACAGGTTTGGTTGCTGAGCGGCGCCGCTTAGCCGCTCAGAATTTTGTTTCGCCGCTCGCTCATAGCGTGGCCGCTTCTATGTGATTTCATATGTTTTATAATTTTTTTTCCGCTCAGCCGCTCAGCCGCTTACTGCGTGGCCGCGGCCTTACATTTGTCATTTAAATATTCAAATTAACGAACATAAAATTAGATGACCAATTAATTTTTGGCCTCTATTCTTTTCCTATTACAGAAAACATAAATTGATCGCTTTTATCGGAATCGCATTGGAAACAAGTCTAGTTTACTACAATTACATATGTAACTTCACCTATGTATATAACACACATAGGTACATCAAAACGTTTCGTGAGTATCTTAAAAATATGTAAGAAAATCGAGTAACCTAGCTTATCCAATCAGGTGGCAATACGAATTATTTCTTTAAGGCGGTGTTCCACGTCCGCGCCAAAGTTCGAATCTATTTTTGTTAAAGAATAACTCACTGTCATTGCGTTATTGATTCTTAAAGATTAAAAGATTTGTATGTATCTGTACATAGATATACATATATATGTATATCCTTTTACTTTTAAAATATCATTAAATCATTCACACCCGCAGTTTTCAATTTTTTTCGATTGGACGTAGGCAAATGTTGACGTTTTAATCAAACTTAACATTCTCCAAAACGGGGGTTTTGCTATGCCGTCTGTCGGGTATCGGTGTTATTGTGTGCCTTTCCTTCAGTATATCCACTGTATATCGAGCCTAAACGGTTAGACCGATTTGTTTCCAATTTGGTACTGCGCATTTTCTCCGAATGGAAAAATTTTAACTTTCGTTTCACCTCATCTAAAACGGGTTTGTAACCGTACGAAATAAACAACAGTTATGTTTTTTTTTTAATTTCTCGAAAACTGCTAAAAACGATGCTGATGATGATGATGTGATTACCGAAGTGATTGTAATAGAACTTCATTTCAGGTTTCATGTTGTAAATTTCCCAAAAGTATTAACAGAAGTAGGGTTTTGGCGTTATGAGAAAATTGTCTAATTTTGTTGGTTATTTACGTGTATCTTATTAACTTTTAAATATATTTTTATATTTCTGTAAATTTAATTCGATTTTTTCATGATTATGGTTTTAAATTTAAACAGCAAGTACGTCGAACCAACACTCACACATTATTTTATTGATAAAACCATATCTTGGGTTCAAATGAACACTTTTATGTTTGGTATTTAAGATAACAAAAGTTTACCATATTTTTTTATTTTAACTGTTAAATGCAGTCATAATAGTTATCTCTTAGGTTTAGTTTGATTGATTTCGTTACAAAAACTTGTTGGTGTTAAAAAGGTAGTTGCTCTAATAATTATCTTAAATAGGTAAAATTTGAACAGTGTAAGCAAAATTCTTCATGCCTGTAACTTTTTGAGAAATAATTTTATTTCGTAGCAAGGCCAAAATATTTACCTAAAGTAAAGTAAAGCGTGGTTATACAATAAATGTTTGAATATTTAAAAATCAGTAATTTTGATTTGTGGTAAACATGGTGTTACTTGTCGCCATTGATGAAGAGTTTACTTCTTGACTCACCCTCAGATATGTTACATTTGTGTACATACATGTAGCGCCAGGTGCAATTATTGATTAATTGTTGGTAGTTGGCGAAAATATATTAATCTGTGAAGTGCAAGCACTAAATTTGTATTTTTTTTTTTAAATTGGATCACTTGGTGTATAAATACTTCAGTGAACTTTGATCGGTTGAATACAAATAATTTAGTTAGAATAACGTTTTTTTTTTTTTTGTGTGACCTTGCAGTTTTTTTCTATTTCTGTGGAAACATAGCACCATCAGGGCATAAGAAGAAAAAATTATGGGTTTGCATTCTTATGTTTGTTGGCATCGCCTGGTGGCCGAAATTCGACGATGTTGATGTTGAGCCGTATTCATTGGAAGTCACTAAATCACCTCTTAACGGGCGAATAGTATCGTATAGTTTAAGCCTTAAATAAGGCTCTATTTAACTTTGCGTAAATCCTTATTTATAAAACATTTGCCGACCCATTTAAGTTACAATGTCATATAAAGTACAAAAAAAGAGAAATTGATTACGTTTATATGTCATACTAAAATATCATATATGTACATTAGGGTGGTCCTTATATTGGTTTTTTTTTAAATTCCAACTTGGATAGGCATCAAATGACTTTAAATGGAGAAAAAAAAATTTCCTAATTTTTTCAGATTTTTAGTCCACCCCCCTGGTCTCCCTTTTTTCACTTGAAGGGGCAAATAATGGAGTTAGGGTGATTCTTCTAATACGCAAAAAAAAAAGTCAGAACTTATAGATTAGCTTCAGACGAAAAAAAAATCGTATCGAAGAGGGGGTCTATTTCCCCCCGTTCAGGCGGGAGGGGTAATTTTCGAAAAATTTGACCCAAAAAAGAAAAAAAATTATTAAAAAACAACGGGACCACTAACAATGGCATGCTATAGCTTTTTTTAAGGCCATGAATCCAGTCTCTAATATATTTTTTAAATCAAGTTTTTATTGTACATAGTTTCTGAAAAAAATAATTTTCAAACGTAAAAAACTATTATTTTTGTTTTTATTTTTCTGTTTTGAAAATTATTTTTTCAAAAACTATTTACAATAAAAACTTGATTTAAAGAATATATTTAAGACTGGATTCATGGCTTTTTAAAAAAGCTATAGCATGCCATTGTAAGTGGTCCCGTTGTTTTTTAATAATTTTTTTTCTATTTTGGTTAAAATTTTTAGAAAATTACCCCTCCTGCCGGAACGGGGGGAAATAGACCCCCCCTCCCGTACGATTTTTTTTTCGTCTGAATCTAATCTATAAGTTGTGACTTTTTTTTTGCGTGTTATAAGAATCACCCTAACTCCATCATGTGTACCTTGAAGTGAAAAAAGGGAGACCAGGGGGGGGGAAATAAAAATCTGAAAAAATTAGGGAAATTGTTTTTCAATGTTTTGAATCGAATGAGGGCTATCCAAGACAATGTCCAATTTAAGGACCACCCTAATGTACATATTAACCACCATTTAATCTCTGAACGCATTCAGCTTAAAATTGCTCTATTCAACGTCACATAACTTTTATTAATAACATTTCCATGTGTAGATGCATTATAACCTTACTCATTCTCTAAAACGCGTTTATTAATAACTTAAACTGATTTGTTTTTAATGAATGAAATATTTTTATTTATTTTGTAGTCCTTAAAATAGACATTTTTTTAAGTGTTCTTTGTTTTTTGAATATTTAATAAATCTTTATATAAATGTTAATGAAATAACTTTACAAAATTGCTCCAGACGCCAGACCTTCAAATAAAGGCATTAAAACCAAAAGTTTGGGATGTATTATAATTTACTTTCCGACTTAATATTAAAACTTTTTTCACCGTAATTTAAATAGTTATAAAACCTCTTGGCCCTAATTCATAATACATAGATTTAATAAAGTTCATTAGAACAAGTCTACAAACTACCTACAAACTACAACAACTAATAGCTTCTGTTTGCTGTTTCATAATGGGGTTGACCTTCCTATCCTATCTATTAGTGATATTATACAAACTAAAAAGTACAAAAGTATCTGTTAGCTGTAGGTATATGCGGGATTAAGTCTTAGATAATTTTATCATCATCATCATAGTGTCCTGTAACCCCGACTGGGGCATAGGGCGTCAACAAAACGTCTCCATCCTTCACGGCTGCAAGGTTTTTTAACTGTGGCCAGTTTCTCTGGGATTCTGCTTCTGCTAAGACAGTTGATTTCCATGTTGTTCGTGGTCTTCCAACCCGCCGTGTACCCTGAGGATTCCATTTAAAGGACTGCTTTGTAATTTCATCGTTTGGTTTATTCAGGGTGTGACCAATCAAACGCCATTTACGCTTTCTTATGTCGACGTCCAGCCGCTCTTGACTTGTCCTGCGCCACAATTCCGCGTTTGATATTATTTGTGGCCAGCGAATCTTTAGGATGTGGTGAAGACAGTGACAAAAGCCTGCAATTTCCTCGAAATTGTAGACGTGACTTTCCAAGTTTCACAAGCATATAACAGCAGCGATTTGACATAACACTCCAAGAATTTCAACTTATAGCGTTTTCGTTTGGTCGTCCGGAAGCATTCCGAATGCTTCTGAAAACGTTCGTTTGGCACTAGATGACAGTTCTTCTTCTGAAAAGAAGAGAAAAACGATTCTGGATTTGAAGAAAGAATCAAAACCAGAAGCACACATACATGCGAACAATTGAAACGTCAAAATTGTCAAAGGTTTTTATTTGTTATTTAATTTTGGAATTGCGATTGTGCATTATACAAATTTTGGAGTTGAAAGGAACCAATATTATAAAAAAATGGATAGAACAAACATTTCATCTTCCGCATTATCGTTATATTTATACCATGATGCGGAATTTTTGCTAAGATAAGGAGTTTACTCAAAGTAAAATCCAAGGTGGAGAAATTCGTTGCTGTTATTGAGGAATATCAATATTCCGAGAAATAGCTATGTGAATGTTTCATCACCCAAATGCAACAGCCAAGTGCACAAATACAACCAAACCCACACTTCAGAATAAAAAAAAGGGTTGCAACTTGTTTGTTTGGCATTCTGGATCGGAGAGCTCCGGAGGCTTCTTCCGGAATACCAAACGAAAACGCTATTAGTGGGTAAGGAAATTTGACTGGATTTCCAATCCAAATTGGGGACATAATACTGAAGGGAGCACGAGCTTTATTCATTCTACTTTTAACGTCCAGATATGTAGGTACCACCGTCTACTGCCAAGGTAGTTAAACTGTTCGACTTCTTCCACTGGCTTCTCTTGTAGGATAATACGCTGATGTGTGGAGCGGCCTGTGAGCATTATTTTTGTCTTTTTGCTGTTTATTCTTAGACCACTCGACTCTCCCTTCATTTGCAGTGTTTGGCACATCCCGTTCAGCCCACTGATGTTATTTGCCAGTAGACATATATAATCTGCATAGTTTAAATGACTGAGCTGTTTGAACGGTCTCCATTGAATTATCTGTCGCTCTGATGTACCAAAACTGGCCGTCAATACGCCATCCATCGCCAGCAGGAAGAGAATTGGTGATAAGACATCACCTTGTCTCACACGCTGTTGTACTACGAAGGAATCGGATAACTGGCCATTGTGTAAAACAAAACACCTTGCGTTATTGTAGGACTCCCTAATAATGGTAGCAATTTTTTTTTAACAAGCAACGATCTCCATATACATTCTCGGTTAACTCGATCAAAGGCCTTCTCAAAATCCACAAACATGAGGTAAAGCGGTGATTGAAATTTCATCGCTATTCAAGGACGATACGTAGGGTGTTGATATGGTCGACACACGAAAGACCACTGCGGAAGCCAGATTGATGCCTCTTGAGTGTAGACTCGATTCTATCCTTTATCCGCTCGAGAATCATGATTGCCATTAGTTTTAACACGGATAACACGGTGGTACCACGCCAATTGTTGCAATTCTTAAGGTCACATTTCTTTGGCACCTTAACAAGCATACCATCCTTCCAGTCTTTGGGATAGCTTTCATTTTCCCATATGATTTGTATGTAATGTATCAACGGATGTAGAATACTAGCCGCTGTCACGGATCAATTGATACCAATAGTGTGTTTAAACAACGAAATATCTCCTTCAATATTCTCAAAGCTCGTTGTTTGTCTCGTTGCTTTCAGTCGGTCTGTACATTGTACCTTTATTGAACGAGATTGTTCGGTTCTTGGTGCAAAGTGGTATTGAGCCCTTACTTGAATGGATAATCTTCTAAGAAAACTACATTAGAAAAGTATGTTTCCATTCTACAGTAAGCTATTTTAAAGTTGTCGTAAATCATGCTCATTAGACTGTTTCAAAAAAAAAAATCGATTTTTTAGCAACAGGTTCAAAAGTTTCAATTAAGCAAAAAAAGACGTCTGTAAAACTTTGAGCTCTTAAATTTCATGTTTAGACATGCCTCATCGCAGATTTCGGTTTTCCATAGAATGGGAGAAAACACCTGTTTGTATTTGAGATTTATAACTTAATAACGACAAGTATTTAAACTGACGGCATACGTTTTTCTTGTAGAAAATTGAACGTTCTACAAAAAAGGTCATGATATACTTTACCGTAAATCCAGCCGTTTTAAAGTTACAGTCAGTCAAACTCATTCCATAAAATTACCATATATATAATTTAAGATATTGGGGGCTATCGTGAATAAAATTTCCCACGGAATTTTTCCCATCGTTGAAAACTGGGAACGTGAATTCTGGTCACAGTTTCTCTTGGAATTTATTGGCTTCAAAAATGAAAATTCCATTGCCACTGGGTTACCATTCTGATCGACCAAATTTGAACCTGCAAGGAACAGTGCAAAATTGGTGACATTTCCAATTTTAGAAGATTGGAAAAATTCCGTGGCAAATTTTATCCACGATAGCCCCCATGGTAACTAATATCACTCTTATCGAAAAATGACTTAAGACCTTTTTTGTAGAGGACCAATTTTCCTTTCCAATGGTGCCTTGTCGCTTTTAAATGGATTTTTTAGTGGGAAATTAAATAGAAATTCCCTAATTAAACTCGGCAGAATTTTTTTTGAAACAGAAACTAAAATATACTTTTCCAAAGTTTTTGGGGTGCTGAACTCGAATCAGAAGTCTAAAATATTGTATTAAGTCACGTTTATGAGATATTGCCGTTTGAAAATTGAAAAAAAGAAGTTTTCGCTACAAAAAAACTTTATTTCATTTTTCCATTCGGCAATATCTCTTAAACGTGACATAATAGAATATTTTTGACTTCTGATTCGAGTTCAGCAACCCTAAAACCTTTGGAAAAGTATATTTTAGTTTCTGTTTCAAAAAATGTTCTGCCGAGTTTAATTAGGGAATTTCTATTTAATTTCCCACTAAAAAATCCATTTAAAAGCGACTAATTATTGTAATATAATTGTATTAATTGAAGTGAAGTAATATTGTTAGGCACCATTGGAAATTGGTCCTCTACAAAAAAAGTCTTAAGTCATTTTTCGATAAGAGTTATATTAGTTACCTACCATAATATCTTCAATTACTTAAAAAAGGAAATTTTAAGTTAAATAAATGTATGGTAATTTTTTGGAATGAGTTTGACTGACTGTAACTTTAAAATGGCTGGATTTACGGTAAAACATGCTATGACTTTTTTTGTAGAGCGTTCAACTTTCTACAAGAAAAACGTATGCCGTCAGTTTAAATACTTGCCAATATTAAGTTATAAAATTCCAAATACAAACAGGTGTTTTCTCCTTTACAAATCGTATGGAAAACCGAAATCTGCGATGAGGATGTCTAAACATGGATTTTAAGAGCTCAAATTTTCACAGACGTCTTTTTTTTGCATAACTGAAACTTTTGAGACTGTTTGCAAGAAAACTTTTTTTTTTAAACAGTAATGCTCATTTTCTTTATGTAGCAGAAACCAGAAACAAATTAAAATTAAAACTTAAGAAATCAAAATTTCTCCATGATTTAGAAAAATGCCTTTTTTAATAATTGCACCAAAATTAAATTTTTTTAAATAACATTTTTCAAGAAAGCAATTTTTCATAAAATTGGACTCTTAATACGAAAATAACAACCAAAATTTTCTAAAACGAACCGTTTAAAAGTTATGGCATTTTTACGAACCTGTTTTTTCTATTATAAATTAACGTTATGACGTCTTAATTTAGAGACCTGACGGGCTGGGTACCCATATTATTCGGCAGTTATAGTCTTAACTCAATAAACCTAGCTTATTCAACCTAGCTTAATTTATTCATGTTAGAAAAACATTGTCCACACAGTGTTATCAATGTGAAATCAACGAAACAATTTGTTGGAGAAATTTTCAGTATGCAATTAATTTTTTGTGTGACTTTTAGTTTAATTTCAAAAAATAGTTTCTGAAAAATCTAATATAATTTTTACAAAATGCTCCAGCCATGGGTCACAATCGTCATTTTGAGGAAGCTTTTTTAATCAATTGTTATAAACTTTTAGGTTTGTGTAAAGTCTTTAACATATGCGAATTTTAATAGTTTAAGGTTTTAGGCTTCAAATACAAAAAAAAAACATCCACCAAATATTCATTTAAAAAAAATTGTACGCTATGTTCAGAAAATATGTCGAATCCGCACCACCCTATCCTACCTTTTTTTTTAGTCAAATTCAAAATTTAACTAAGAAAAAGTAAATGTTCCTGGTCTTCTTCGGTCGGACTTATAGTACATATTTTACACTGTATTGAATAAAAAAAATTAGCTGCTAATACCTGCGTATCTTCAAAAGCACCACGTTTATGTCTTAAGACATAAACAAAAATACAAAAAATATTAATTGACATTTTTATGAGATTTCAAACCCTTGCCCTAAATTATGGAAAATTATATGTTATTTGTGGGGGTAGATCTTTGCATTAGTACCATCCACTTTCTTAAGAATTTTTTTTAAGAAAAATACAATTTTTGACTTCCTTAACGCCCTAGGCCTAGACTATCGTTTACGAAATAGAGTTTCAAATTTTTTAGCTTAAGTAGGTATTACTTCTCTCCAATACCCCTCTAACGTGGTAAAAAGGTTTGTACTACCCAGGCATTTCTTAGATATTTTACTCTAGGAATCTTTTTCATATTTTTTAGGAAGCAATTAAAAAAAGAAAATTTGTCAAAAACACTCCCAAGATTAGGTGGGGTAAACATTTTCCATAATTATTTTGTTCTTCACCTGGTAATTAGGGCAATTCGTTCTGTTTTCATAAGAATTAGTCAAAAACAATTATTTTTTTTCAAAAACGCCCAAATAGTGGGCGTGTAAGAAAGTTTTGTATGGAGGAGTTATTACAAATTACATTATATACAACTTTTTTTTAAAGAACACACCAATCATTTACGTCAACTTTGGACTATAAGATGACCTTTTTAAAAAAGTGGATGTGTCAGTGGAAGGATATTTTCTCTGATGATATCTTATGATATCCTTTATCATGCCGAAAAATTTCATATAAATCTGTTGACTGTTTCAGATTTCATAGATTTAAGACCGCCTCTCCATACAACTCGAACCACTCTGCGGCCGTGTGGGTGGGGGAGAGATGAGCTTCACTGAACATTAATTGGGGACTTGCAGTGCGAGATTTTTATACCCATTGGTTGTGAAATCACTATTGAATTACCCCTGGAAATGGCTTGATATATGCTTTAATACAGTGTTCCTTGTTTAATTGCAATTTGTTTATCAATTTTTTAGCTGCAGTTTTTTAATATCAATTAAGTGGGAAAATCAATTAAGCGAGGTGCAATAAACCGGAAATAGACCCTTTATCTATTTCGCGAAACGAATTCTGGTTTTAATAGGGTATGATCATCCTCTATGAGTTCTCATTACGCTATGGCAACAGTGGATGCATATTCGTCAGAACAAACAAATATTTATTCTCTTATGAAACCGGTTACATTGCAGGCATTTTGTTTGTTCAAAGTCATTTTGATTTTTTCTGCAGTGGTTGTCCGAACTAGAAATGAAAATCGAAAAAAATACTTCGGAATCACTTGGAAAAAAAAGTTAATGGGATTTGAAAGAAAATTATTATCACAGTAGGGATATTTAAATATATGTATAAATAGAATAAGGGATAAGATATTTTACGTGTACAAATATGCAAGCTGAATAAAATCTCAAAATAATTTAGATATTATATATTTGTAGACATCGTAAAGTATTTAAAAAGGGTGCGATGCTCGCCACTCATTTATCATTTTACTAACCTGTTCCACTCTTTTAGCAAGCAAAAACATTTTTGATAAGGCAGCTTCTAGAAAATATAAATTTTCTTTGTTATAAATCTTAAATTCTTCATAAACCACACTCAAACTGAAATTCAGTTCGCCAGAAAATACTTTTACTTTTAATTGTTCGTCAGAATACACGTGCATTAAAACCGCAGCCATAAAATGACTTCAAATATCCTCTGGTACAAATAAAGGGTACTACTTTTTAGAAAATGCATATGACCTCAAAATAAAGCTGAACACCAAAATTCAGCTTTGTGGGATTTTGTTTTGTATATGTATTGCCATATTTTCGACTATGGTTCATTTCTCGATGAAAAATTTTCATCAAAAAGCTACATACATATTTGTATCTTGATATTCTTGTCCTCTCATTGTAGAACTAGAAATTCAGAAACGACGTGCAAGTGCATTGGTTTCCCCATTTAAAATTGTCCTTATTTTTTTTCTCTGTGTTTTTGTTGTCATTTTAAAAAGAATAAACTGAACTGAGACTGAAACCCATCTGCAGTGCTTATCTTATGTATTATGTTGCAGGAATTTGCTTATTAACCACTATGGTCATGGTGGTGATGCCTCAGAGTTGAAAAATATGCACAATAATACTTATCAGATGCTTTTTCTGGTCAAAATTTCAGCGGGTAGGTAACTAATAAATTGAAATTTTTTCAAGAACTTCAATAAAAAAAAACTCCTTATCAGTATTAAAAATTCGGTCACCGTAATTATTATCATTAACCGGCTATGTAAGGGTGGGACAAATATGGAAAATACATTTAAACTGACTCCTCCCGCACAGCACTTTTGCACAATAAACCCATTAGCACGCACATGGTTTGCTTCATGATAATGAATGATATACAGATACGATACGGAGTGAGTGGGCAAGTGAACCAAATAATATTTCTTTTCAACCCCATTCCGGCCTTGCGCACTACTTCTCCTCGATGAGTTAAAAAAAGCTATGAATGGATAAATAATCTCCACCGAGATAAGAAATTTATATGAAACTGGATGTCGTTCTGTGTATTTCACTCAGTGGCATCAAGTGTGGAGTGAGCAGGAGAAAACACTGGATAAACAAAAAAAATCGATTTTCGGAATAATTTTTGAATGTTTTATTTTTCCATTTTATTTTGGGACTCTACATTACCGAAGGGTTTCTGGCCGGGAGTGCTTTCTATTTGTCATCGTTTTTGTAGTTTCTATTTTCCCTGCCTTGCCAGTCATTTTCGAATAATTATTTTCCTGCAGTAAAAAAAACTTAAATTGATTGAATTTACTTAAAGGGAGTATCTGAAACTTTACCCTTTATTTTCTTTGCAACAGATCTACTTTGTAAAAAAAATACATGAGTGCTCGAGGTAATCAAACATCGCCTTCGGATGAGGCTATTGACGGAAGAATGACGCAGGAAATTTCCAGTGCTATACCGAAAAAAAGGTAATAAACGATGCCTTCAAAAATTTATATGCATATGCTATGTATGTAAAAAATTCATATATTTTCATTAAATTTTATATATTTTTATTCTCAGGCAAGATGTGCTGAAATGGTACGGCTGGGGCTACAGAGACTCACAATTCTATGTGGATGGAAAAACTATATGTTTCCAGGGAGATAGGTTAGTTAATTAATAGCTATCATTTTTAATTTAAATTACTATAATAACTTAAATTACTATTCAAGATATCCACTAGAAGGCTGTGCTCTGCCTTATTTCACTGACTGGGTGTACCAGAAGTTCAATCTTAAAGTAGACCCTACCATCCCATTCCCAGAGTTACCAGCTGATTTTCCAAAACCAGTTATAAATGAAGATTTCATTAATAACATAAAGTCATCAGGAATCAGTCATTCAGAGCAAGGAGAAGATCGTCTAATACGGTGTCATGGACAAACGTTGCACGATATTTACAATTTATGGCGAAATGCCTTTGAGAGAATACCTGATTTAGTTGTGTGGCCCAAATGTCACGATGACGTCGTTACAATTATTAACCTTGCTCATAAGTACAATGTAGTTGTTATACCTTATGGAGGAGGAACTTCAGTGTCAGGTTCAATAACCTGTCCTCAGAAGGAAACTAGGATGATTTGCATTTTGGATACATCGCAAATGAATCGTATGCTATGGCTTAGCAGGGAGAATCTTACAGTTTGCTTCGAATCGGGAATTGTTGGTCAGGACTTGGAGCGGGAATTAAACAAGATTAATCTTACTGTAGGGCATGAACCAGACAGTTATGAGTTTTCAACACTTGGCGGATGGGTGGCTACGAGAGCCTCAGGAATGAAGAAAAACGTCTATGGCAATATTGAAGACCTTGTTGTAAAGGTTAAAATGGTTACTCCGAAAGGTGTCCTCCAACGTGAATGTTCTGCACCCCGAGTAAGCTGCGGTCCTGACTTTAATCATTTGGTTATGGGCTCAGAAGGTACCCTAGGAGTTGTGACGGAGGTTGTTTTGAAAGTTCGACCACTGCCTCCAGTTAAACGGTATGGTTCCTTAGTATTTCCTGATTTCGAATACGGAGTACTTTTTATGCGAGAAGTGGCGAAAAGACGTTGCCAACCAGCCAGTGTGCGCCTTATGGACAACGAGCAATTTATATTCGGACAAAGTTTAAAACCGCTCAAAGGTTGGTTCGGAAGTATGATCGATTATTTGAAAAAATCCTACGTTACCAATATTAAGGGGTTAGATTTGACGAAAATCTGTGCAGTAACATTGTTGTTCGAAGGTGAATTGGAAGATGTACAAAGACAAGAGCGATTAATCTATGAAATTGCGAAAAAATATAAGGGTTTTCCTGCTGGTGGACAGAACGGTGAAAGAGGTTATATTCTAACCTTCGTAATAGCCTATATAAGAGTAATTTTGAATTAAAAAATATAATTAATTTCAAATTAATGAATAATAGCTATATTTTCTATATTTTATAGGATTTTGCGTTGAATCAAGAAATCGTGGCTGAATCTTTTGAGACATCTGTATCTTGGGACCGATGTAGTTCGTTGTGTCGAAATGTAAAGCGACGAGTTGAAATTGTGAGTAATATTTTTACTGTAACAAAAAACAATATACCATTTTTGTATTCAAATTATCAATACTCACCGAATCCGGCGGTGAGAGGCTGACTTACTTTTGCTAGATTCACAAGTACCGAATGTTTCAATCCGCAGTCCTGCATATAAATATTTTGCATATAAATATCCACACTAAAAGGATTTTCAAATGCGAACAATTCAATCGTTTGCTACGTTATGGTGTTAAGTAAATGTGAAATTTCTCTGACTCGACGAGATCATATTTTTCAAATTTCATAATTAATAAATTCAATTGGTATAGTTTAATTCGAAATTTTGCAATTACATTTTTAAGAAGCGCCGTTGAAGAGAAAGCAGTTGCTTACCCCGGCAACGTTCTTTAAAAAAGTATTCAAATTTGATTCGTATGTCAAAAACTTCCAGCTTATTCCGGTTCACCAATATGGCAATTGAAATCGGGTTTTTCTATGACTACTGAGTAGGTTTGTTCGTTGAAGTTTACCCAAGGATGACCCAGGTTTTTTGACAACCACAAGAATTGTCAAAAAAACTTGGGTTTTTTTGGTTCTCAAAGAACAACAAAAGGTCCTCAATTGTGTTGTTGAGGTTAGCAAGAAACAGAATTTTTTCAAAAATTAATAAAAACAAACAACAATTTGCATTTACTACATATACATACTACATATGTATTTGTTATTAAAGTAAATTAGTGTATTTCTCGTTTTTTCTGTTTCAAAAACAAAAGAATAGCCTACAGCACGTGAATCTACAGCAAAAATAGCTTCAAAGCTCATGCCAATTTGACAGTTTTTCTTTAGATCGACTCGCCCCAGCAAAATACGTAGATCTACTTCAGGGCGAGTTCAGGGCGACCCTAAGTTTAAAAAAACAGAATTTGCTGTCCAGGGTGAGTTCAGGGTTTTCAAAAAACGCTTTGGAAACCCAGGGAGACTTCAGGGCTCAACGAACAAACCTTGTGATAAGGATTACTTATTGGTATTCAAAAAGAATATCCAAATAAAAGTGGATACGCATCTAAGTATAAAGCTACGAGCAGACGGCATATAAAAGCCGTAAACGTTTGCGACGGGGACGTCATTTTTAAATTATCATTATTTGTTACGTTATCATTTGTTACGTTCGTTCGTATACGGTTGAAAGGTGAAAACCACTAGGCCTTGGTTCTCCACGAGCTATCGAACCACCAAATTTATTAATTTTTTATTTTTATGCACTTAACGACATTATTATCTATAATATACATTTCATACGAAGTCTATATCTTTATTCGTTTTTAAGATATGGTGAACGAAGAAAAGTGAAGGAACGTACATTATCATACATAAGTCACAAAATTATAATTTTTCAGGAGTCGATAAAAACGGAGTCAATAATAATAAATAATAATGAAATAAAGGTAATCAGTGTGCATGGACCCTTAAAGCATGATTTGATCATGTTTCGCCACAGTAATTCTTCTTTTGGCTACAGTAATCCTATATTATATATTTTCGAATAATCTTTGCTAGAAACTTTTATCTCGCATGTGCCAATTTTTCTCTTATTTGAAGGCTTTTCGGGCTTGAGCTGCAGGCCTATGATTCATGTGGGTTTTGAAATGACCGATTTAATTAGTGTTATTAGTTATTAGTGTTACGATTAAGATGATGCCCGTTTTTAACTTTAGAATTTTGTATAACATTTCTATGGTACGTTGACGGATTACACATTCTCTTATTTTTTGGCTCACTATCCCTGTATTTTACTTGAAAACATTTTTTAAAAATAAAATTTCTTGTCTGAGAAATTTCCTGTTTCAAAACATAAAGTTTTTCAGAAAAAGTACTGAATTTACAAATGAAATTACCTGTCAAATTGAGTTTGAATATTATAGCGTTTTTCGTTTGGTATTCCGGAAGAAGCCTCCGGACCTTTCCGATCCAGAATGCCAAACGAACAAGTTGCAACCCTTTTCTTTATTCTGAAGTTTGGGTTTAGTTGAATTTGTGCACTTGGCTGTTGCATTTGGGTGATGAAACATTCACACAGCTGTTTCTCGGAATATTGATATACCTCAATAACAGCAACGAATGTCTCCACCTTGTATTTTTACTTTGAGCAAACTCCTTATCTTAGCAAAAATTCCACATCATGGTACAAAAATAAAGAAAATGGGGAGGATGAAATGTTTGTTCTATCCATTTTGTTTATAATATTAGCTGCGTTTTATTATCTCTGGGTCTGGGTCGAGGTTATCTCTTAACATGCATTACAAAAACAACATGGGATCTAGGTTTCTATCGAGGTTAATTTCAATAACCCAGATAGAGGTTTTCACTCTGACCGGTAGAGGGCTATTTACCATTGTGAATGGATGTCAGCGATTTGTCAGCAGTATTAGGAATAGAGAGGAAAAGAGACAAGTGCTTACATGAAAAACAAATAAACATAAGAAAAAAAGAGACTGTTATACAGCACTGCTTTTGCACTAACCCACATCGTTTTATTTTCAGGAGGTGAACCATATGGGTTATGAGCGATAATAAAACGCGGCTATTGGTTCCTTTCAACTCCAATTTTTTGTATAATGCAAAATCACAATTCCAAAATCAAATAACAAACAAATTACCTTTGACAATTTTGACGTTTCAATTGTGCGCATGTATGTGTGCTTCTGGTTTTGATTCTTTCTTCAAATCCAGAATCGTTTTTCTCTTCTTTTCAGAAGAAGAACTGTCATATAGTGCCAAACGAACGTTTTCAGAAGCATTCAGAATGCTTCCGGACGACCAAACGAAAACGCTATTAGTTTCGTTCATTGAATTTTGCCCAGGGTTGAACTAGGTTTTCTTGACAACACCAAGAATTGTCAAAAAACCTTGGGTTCTCAAAAAACACCAAAGGGCTCTCAATTGTGTTGTTGAGATAAGCCAAAAACAAAACTTGTTTTAAAAATTAATTAAAATTAATAAACAATAGTTTTATTTTCTTCTTCTATTTGTTATAATTAAAAGGTTCGTTCGTTGAAGTTTACCCAGGGTTGACCCAGGTTTTCTTGACAACCCGGAAAATTATCAAAAAAACTGTTTTTTTTTTTTCAATTCTCAAAAAACACCAAAGAGCTTTCAATTGTAATGTTGACACCAGCAAAAAACAAGAATTTATGAAATCTGATAATTAAATTCTAAAATTTTGCTGCAAATTGAATAAAACCAAATCAAAGTCTCCATTTTCTATTTATTTTTGTTATTTTTAAATAAAATGTGTCTATTCTTTTAGTTTCCGTTTCAAAAATAAACAATAACCACAATAACCAGCAGTACGTGAATCCACAACAAAACAAATGATTCACAACTCATGTCATTTTGATAGTTTATTCGTTTCCCCAACTCGCCCCAGCGAAAAACCTAGTTCTACTTCAGAGCGAGTTCAGGGCGACCCCAGGTCTAAAAAAACACAGAATTTTCTTGTCAGGGTGAGTTCAGGTTTTACAAAAAATGCTTTAGGGCGACCCCAGGGTGACTTCAGGGCTCAACGAGCAAACCTAAAGTAAATTTGTGTATTTTTTTGTCCAGTTTATATTTCTGAGAGCTCAGAAAATTTCCCCAGCTTTGCTGTCAAATACTAAGTAAAAAAAAAAATTGGATTCGTCTGCTCAGTTGAGCGCTCTGATATATAAACTGAACATTTGTATTTCTGTTTCAAAAACAAAAACAGAGCTCAGTTTATTCCATACCTCAACTCGCCCCAGGAAAAAACCTAGTTCTACTTGATGCCGAGTTCAGGGCGACCCCAGGTTTCAAAAAACACAGAATTGGCTCGTCAGGTTAAGTTCAGGTTTTTCAAAAAACCTTTAGGGCAACCCCAGGGTGACTTCAGAGCTCAACGAACAAACCTGTTGTCATGTAAATCGCAAAAATGCAATCTTAAAACGTCAATATTGTACACTAGTCACAAAATTTAAAGGAAAATTTTTTTTAAAGCTTTGTTATAGACCAGGAAAAATTGCGTAGGGGACCTTGAAATAATTAATTCATGAAATATTAAAATTGGTATCGACGCAGAATTGCACCCTCTATAGCATATACAAAGTCCCCCAAAATCCCCGCATTGGCTTTTTTGTAGATGGATTTGAAGAGAGGGGAAAAAGTTTAAGACGGTGTCCACATTGGGTATGAAAAAGTGGATTTTTAATGACTTTTCAGTATTCATATCTCGCTCCCACTCCTTCATTGAAGTGAGATGTGAATACTGAAAAGTCATAAAAAATCCACTTTTTCATACCCAATGTGGACACCGTCTAAGTCTATCGAACTAAAATATTTGTTTTACTACAACCTAATCATATGATACATGTTTAAGGGTAGATTTTAACGCTGAATGTAATGAAAATGATAACACTACCCACAAAAAAGTTATAGTCATGTTTATGTAATGATGCTTTGTTTAAGTACAACAGGCTTAGAATAAAAAATATAAGGAAGCGCCATTGTTGGAAAAATCTGCGGCATTTTTCATATTAGTGTTTGCTATCACAAACACAAATGCACTTCAACAGGGATGGAGTGATTTTTAATTGCAATTTTCTAGGACGCCATATCAATAATTTTTTAGTTTCTGAACTTATTTTTCTTCTCAGCGGTATGTTTAAGAAAATACTTATTTTTTTTTATGAGAACCGTCTAGTGCGCCGATAAAATTTTTAAAATCTATTTTCTTCAAAATTTTGTTGTTTCAATGGAACATTACAAATGTACTTAGTTTAATTTACGCATTGTCATGAATATAGGCTCTCCGAAACCAACGCGAAATCAAATCAAATCATTGGCAGCGATACAAAATATAACACCCCCATATGTGGCTTTACTTCATCCACTTTCAGACTGGTCATCCATTTTTGCTTATACCACTCGACTTTCGAAAACCTTTTAAATTTTTTATTAAATTATTTTAAATATTTCTTTTTCAAGCAAATAAAACAAATATTTTCTGGGCATCTTCCTGAATAGACAAGTAAATTAACATTAAAAACATGAACAAATAACTTGACTACGAAACAATTCGAGCAAAATTCTGAAGATATAGGCGTATGTTAACATAAATATACGAACACCAAAAGTACAAAATTGATCGCTTAGCATATAGTTGCGCCTTACAATCATTTATTTATTTATTTGAATCAAGCTAATTAATCTAGCGTACAAGTTTGTAACTTACTTACTTACTTACTTATCCGGCTCCCGATCCATGAAGGGTCTCTGCCTGAGATATTGCGGTCTTCCATCGGTTGCGGTCCCTCGCACGCTCCCTCCAGTCGTCGAGACCAAGCGCTCTTGCGTCTGTGACCGCCTGGTCCCTATAGCGGAGGTTCGGTCTTCCTGGTCGTCTCGAACCTGGGGGCTGGGATTCGAAGATTTTCTTGGCTGGAGCGTTGTTGTCCATTCGCTCGATGTGGCCGAGCCAATGTAGTCGACGTGTTTTGGCTCTTTGGACTACATCCACATCTTGGTACAGCTCGTACAGTTCACGATTGAATCTTCTCCTCCAATCGCCCTCTTCGCATATAGGACCAAATATCCGTCGTAGAATTTTTCTCTCGAAAGTGCCCAGGATCAATTCCCCTTTTTTACTTATCGTCCAGCACTCGGCGCCGTAGAGTAGAACTGGTAAAATTAGAGTTTTGTATAGCGTGCACTTTGTCTTTCGAGAAAGGAGTTTTGAACCCATTTGTTTGGCCAAACCGAAGTAGCAGCGGTTCGCTAGGGTAATTCTTCGTCGGATTTCCACTAAGGTGTCGTTCGTGGGATTGATGTTTGTTCCGAGGTAGGTGAACTCCTTGACTACCTCGAAATTACTGCTACCAACAGTGACGTTTTGTCCTAGGCGATGGACAGATGAGGCTTTGTTTGTTGATAGCATATACTTTGTTTTGTCCTCATTCACTTCAAGACCAACGCGTTTCGCCTGTTCATCAATAGCTGTGAATGCTTCAAGTACAGCTCTCTTGGAACGGGCGATGATGTCGATGTCGTCCGCATAACCAAGCAGTTGAGAAGACCTGTTAAAGATAGTGCCTTCCATGTTAACACCACTCTTGCGCACTATCTGCTCCAGGACTAGGTTGAAGAAATCACATGATAGCGCATCTCCTTGTCTGAACCCTGTACACGTCTGGAATAACTCGGATGAGCTGTTACCCATTTGCACGTTGCACCGCGTATTTTGTAACGTCATGCGGCATAGCTGGATCAGTTTTTCCGGGATCCCGAGTTCCGACATCGCCAATAGAAGCTTTTGGCGACTTATGCTATCATATGCGGCTTTGAAGTCGATGAATAGGTGGTGGGTCTCGACTTGAAATTCGTTGGTCTTTTCCAGGATTTGCCTCAATGTGAAGATTTGGTCTATCGTTGATCTGCCTGGCCTGAAGCCACACTGGTACGTGCCGATCATAGTGTTGCAGAAAGGTTTTAGACGCTCACATAGTACGTTGGATAGGATCTTGTAGGCAACATTAAGCAGGGATATGCCTCTGTAGTTCTTGCAGGACATAGGATCGCCTTTTTTGTAGATTGGGCATATGGAGCTATTTGACCAGTCGTCGGGCATACTTTCCTCCTCCCAAACTTGGTTGATGAGCTGGTGCATGCACCCTACCAGAACATCTCCTCCATACTTGAAGAGTTCCGCTGGTAGGCCATCCGAGCCGGCGGATTTGTTGTTCTTAAGCTTGTGGATGGCTTTCTTAACCTCTTCAGTACTGGGTGCTGGGACTGGATCTTCATTGACTGGTCTAATGCTTCTTTGTTCCCCTGTCGCCTCCTCTACATAATGCCCATTAAGCAGCTGCTGGAAATGCTGCTTAAACACGTCTACAATTCCCTGTGCTTCGGTGACTAGGTTCCCTTCGCTGTTTCGAAGAGCTTGCGTGCCAGTCCTATAACCAGATGCCAGTTGCTTGGCTGTTTTGTAGAACCGGCGGGTGTTGGTGGCGGTGCTGGACTCTTCGAGATACTTGAGCTGAGAGGCTGCGGATGCTCTTTTCTTTCTACGCAGGGTTTTTTTCTCTTTCCTTCTCTTTTCACGGTACTCCTCTCTTGCTGCTCTTGTTTTCCGTTGCAGCATTTGCATTCGTGCATTTTCCGTCTCCTGCTTCAATAGCGCGCATTCATCATCATACCACGGGTTCTTTTTTCTGGGTGGTTGATAGCCTATGGTGGTCTCGGCTGTCTCTTTAATAATGTCGCGATACTGGTTTCACTGGTTGTTGACGCTTGTGGCTGGGTGTACGGCAGAGAGTTTCCCGGTCAATTGCTCACTGTAGTCTCTGGCTTTCTCAGATGTGCTAAGGCATGCGATGTTGAACTTCTTTCTTTGGGCGGTCTTCGTTTTCTTTTCGTTGGACAGTCGGGCTCTGAACTTTGTCACAACAAGAAAGTGGTCAGAGTCCACGTTTGCACCTCGGAAAGTTCGCACGTCCAAGATGTTCGATGCGTACCTTGCGCCAATTAGCACGTGGTCGATTTGGTTGGCCGTTCGACCATCTGGAGATCGCCAGGTTGCTGTGTGTATCCTTCGCCTGGGGAACCTAGTGCTACTTATCACCGTATTACGAGCTGCAGCAAAGTCGATTAGTCGGAAGCCGTTGTCTGTTGTCGTTTCGTGGAGGCTGTGCTTTCCAACTAATCCGCCAAAGATGTTTTCCTTTCCGACTTTAGCATTGAAGTCTCCGAGCACGACTTTGACATCGTACTCCGGACAGGCTCCGTAGGCTCCGTCCAGGAGGTCGTAAAACTCCTCCTTGTTAGACTCCTCAGCTTCATCGGTAGGGGCGTGTGCACATATTAGGCTGATGTTTTGGAAGGTAGCTTTGATGCGGATCACAGCCAGGCGATCGCTTATCGGCTTAAAATCGATGACTTTTGATCTGAGTCGATTTCCCACGACGAATCCGCATCCTAGCATGTGCAGTCTTTGGTGACAGCTGTAATAAATGTCGCAATCTTTTCTTTTCGTTATACCTGATCCTATCCATCGTATCTCCTGGATCGCGGTAATGTCTGCCTTGTACCGCGAGAGGACAGATTCAAGTTTTTGAGTAGCACCTGGTGTGTAGAGTGTCCTTACATTCCCGGTGCATACTCGTAGATCATAGTCCATTTTCGTTCCGGGTCTGGTTGCCATTTGAGGGGGGTCGTTATCCGAGGCTTCTTGCGTCTCTCTCATAACAATTGGCTTTTTTACTGTGGCCGGGTCGTTAGCCCAACGCACTAACCTCCAATCTGTAGGGCCATGTGTTTAATGTTGCAATTCTTTCCTTGATCAACATTCGCACTTACAAGTTTAGCAAGTCCTGGCATAAAGCCAAGACCAGTATCCGGCGGCTACCAACTTGGAGGTATTGTAAGCACTTGATGTGTAGGAAAAGATACAGCTCGAGGCCCCCAGTTCCTACAACATCCAACCACCAGTTTGTAACTTAGAGTTAGTAAAAATTATAAATTATAAAATGATCTTTTAAAGTCAATATTTGATACAGCAGAATTAATTAATAAATTATGATTTACGTTATACAAATTCAACATATTATTTAAAGGTGAACTCCGCTCGTAGTTGGTACGATAGTGCGTTATGTATAAAGGGTCAGGTATAACTCTCAAATTGCGTTGCGGGACATTAAAATTAACGCGAGACAAAAGGTTCAAAGCATCAATTTGTCCATCAATAAGCTTAACAATAAAAACGAGACACAAATAAGAACGTCTACTCTCAAGACTAGGTAGATCAATAAGCCTGAGTCGGCTATTATATGAAGGAAGATTTAATGGGTTCTGCCAACCTACACCTCTTAGAGCGAATTTCAAGAACCTTTTCTGAATCCTTTCTATTCTTGTTTTATGGCAACTGTACACACTTGACAAGCATACTCCATGATGGGTCTGACGAATGATATAAACAGCTGTCTTATAACGTATGGGTCAGAGAAATGACGGGATTCTCTTTTAATCCAACCTAATATTGAATTGGCCTTGTTACATATAACATTAATATGTTGAGTGAATTCAAGTTTTTTATCGAACAAGACACCAAGGACAGATACCTCATTTACATTTAACAGATTAACGCCATTAAAATTATAATCAAAAGACAAGACACATATTTTACGTGTGAAATTTATAACCTTACACTTGTCGATATTCAAAAATAAATAATTTCGCATACACCACGTATAGAAAGCATTTAAATCACTTTGAAGTTGTTCGCAGTCAAGATTATTAGAAATAGTTTTAAATATGTTAACATCATCGGCATAGATAAGGCAGTTTGAGTATTTTAAGACTGACGGAAGATCATTTATGAATAAAGTAAAAAGAATTGGACCCAAGTGACTCCCTTGGGGAACCCCAGAATTAACTACAAACTTTTTCGAGTGATATCTATTAAAATTAACAGAATACGATCTGTCAAGCAAATAAGATTTGAGCCAAGCAATGAATTTAACGCTAAAACCAAGCTTGCTCATTTTTTGTAGCAAAACTTGATGTGAAAGTTTATCGAATGCTTTGCTAAAATCGGTAAGAACACAATCCGTCTGTTTTTTATTTTTAAATGAATCTATACAAGACTCCGCTAGCTCTATAAGAAAAGTGCCAGTCGAACGGCCTTTTGAGAAACCATGCTGGTTGGGAACAATAAACGATTTTGTATAAAAACTTAAAGTTTTGCAAATTATTGCTTCAAAAAGTTTCGGAATAGCCGAAAGTTTAGCTATTGGTCGATAGTTATCAATTTTATCTTTCCTTCCTTTTTTATGTAAAGGGATTATGAAAGATTGCTTCCACACATGAGGAAATTTACACGAAGACAGTGAACAATTAAAAAGAACAGCAAGTGGAGTCAACAAATGACTAACACACTTTTTCAAAACAGATGCTGCTATCCCATCTGGACCAGATGTGTCGTTATCTTCTAAGTTAGATATAAATTTCATAACATCGTCAGTACTTATATTGAAATTTATATCAGTCAAGTGAGAATATGATTTCAAATGACCAAATAATTGATCATTTTCGTCAAAATTATCATAGTTTGAAGTATCACAGTTCGAAAATTTATCACAGTTGGAAAAGTTATCACAGTTGGAAGAATCACAGATATATGCACTTTGAAAAAAGTCTGAAAATAGTTGAGTTATAGTACGGGGATCATGGTATGAGATATTGTTATGATCAAAAGCGGACGGATACGGACCAGATTTTCGTTTACTATTTATAAAACTCCAAAAGGACTTGGGACTCATTTTTAAATTACTTTGAATCTTTTGTATATAATTTAGATATTTAAGACTAAACTCTCGGTTGAACATATCTCTGGCTTCACAATAATTGTTAAAGTCATTTTCTAAATCGGTTTTTTTATACTTTAACCAGTTTGTTTCTATAATTTTTTAACCTCCGCACCTCACTATCATACCAACTCGGAGTGAGTGATTTCGATTTTAAGGATATAAATGGTACAACAATTAAAAAACAATCAAATATTTTATCATAAAATTTCAAAACCATAGAATCAATAGGTTTGTTTCTTTACTCGCCCGTGGGATCCCGAAGTATCCCAAATCTACCCAAAACGTGTTTCTTTACTATTTTCTGGCACGAAAATGCCAGAGCTTTTGACTTTTTTTCATTTCCCCTCCAGCAAGAATCTACCCGAACATTTTAGTTACTGCACTTTCTTGCTTGTCAAATAAGAAATCAGCTGATCGAAAAATTTGAAATTAAATTTTTCGAGTAGCGTACATAAAATGGTTTAATTTAATTAAATTAAATGAAAATGATAAAATGGAGGCAAATATAAAGTAAAATGTTTCTCTTTGTTCTTTTAATAGAGCCCAACATGATCAGTGCATGTAAAAATAATTGAAATTGTGTAATTTTGTATGCGGTGAGCCAACCAGCAATGAAGTTAAATAGATAATTTATACCACGAGAAACCTGAAACAACCCAAATGCGTTTCTTTACTTTTCGTTTCTGGGTAAACATTACAACAACAACATCAGAAAGCTCAATACCAAACTTTTTCCCGAACTTTTTCCCAAACTTTATCCCAAAAGTAAAGAAACAGACCTAATATCAATACAAGAACTTAGACATGACCAATCAATTAAAGATAACAAACTATTCAATTTGGCAAAATCAGTTTTTTTGAAGTTAAATTTAGAAACTTTTTCAAAATCTGCGTTACAAGTTAATTCACTGTTTTGGATAATGGATATCGTGAGTGCTGGATGGTGAGAGTCTTCGTTGACCAAAGGCTCAGCTGATCTACCAAGTGTGATATCAGCATCGATGGTTGTGAAAACTAAGTCAAGGATCTTAGAGTTTGAATTTTGAATGTTGTTTATCTGGCGTAGTCCAATCGATATTATGCTATCAACAGTTTGTGAATCAGCCATCGAAAGATTGCCTGTAGGCACCATAGAATATGTTTCGGGACAGCGCCTCCAAGTCACATTGGTTAGATTGAAATCGCCAAGGCATATGATTTCATCATTGTAGTTTAATAGATCCGAGATGAAATTTAAAAAGAAAAAGGCGTTATTATAAGTATCAACGGAGCTGCCAGGAACAATATACATAGTAACAAGATAGACGACTTTTTTTGGAAGAACCATCTTCACACATAAGAACTCCTCATTCAAACAAACAGGAACGTTGACTAGTGACGTCACAAAACAAGATTTGACAGCAATTATTATACCACCACCGACAGTTTTAATATTCGGATCGGAGTACCTATCACGTCTGAATACATTGTACGAAGAATCAAAGATTTCCGAGTCATTTATCCCGCCAAACAGCCATGTTTCCGTCATAGATATGACATCGTAAGAACAATTAGATGTATTAAAGTAGACCTTATTAGTCTTTGTCCGTAAGCCTCTTACATTTTGATAGAGTATATCTATTGGTTGCGACGACGACGGTTTGTTTGTCTTGTCAAATTCTTTCGAAAAGGAGTATTATTAGCATTTCGTTTAACAAACTCGTGGACAATTATGTTCTCCGGCCAGAAACTCTTATCCAATAGTCGAGTAAATATTTCTTGCGGAACAAATAATTTAAAGGATGAGTAATCTATTCCTTTCGTTGGTAACTGCTCAATTTTCAACTTGATGTTAGTAAAACATGATTCAATATATGAGGATATGTCATTGCAGGTAGTGTTAACGTCAAAGTTTGATAGAAATATACACTTGAATCTCTCAGCAGCCCTTAGTTGAACCGCAGGTAAGATGTCACCATTAATTGCAGTAGCAGACTGCAGTGGTACAAACATTGAAGACTGTGGCAGTAAAGATGAGGCCAATATAGGGATTGGCAAGGCAGATGAAACATATGGAGTTGATGAAGTATTAGTTATTAAAGTAGTCAGTGGATATTTTGAAATAGATGATATGGCTAATGGTATAGATGAAGAGGTATGAGATGAAAAGGTATGAGATGAAACTATTGGGATTGCTGATGAGGACGAAGAATTAGGTACAATTTCGGTTAAAGGTAATGACAATGAGTTTGAAGCTGGAGTAGAAGTTGGTAGGCATATCGAAGAAGATATTAAGATCAAAGATATAGATGGAATACTTGGTGATGAATATGGAGGTAAAATTTCGGTTGAAGGTGATGGAATTGAAGCTGCAGTTGAAATTGTTGATGTCGATGATGTGGGTAATGATGCGGATAATGTATTGGATAATGATGTGGATACTGATGTTGATAAGATGAGCAGTGGTGAAGTTTTGGGTGAAATACTTGGAATTACAGGTGATGGAGATAAGGATGATGAGGATAAAGATGAAAGAGGAAGGTTTGATGATGAGGATGGAGTTGAAGACGATGAAGAAGATGAAGTAGTAGTTAGAGTTGAGGTTGAAGATGATGAAGATGATGTTGAAGACGATGAAGAAGATGAAGTAGTAGTTAGAGTTGATGTTGAAGATGATGAAGATGTTGTTGCAAATGAAATAAGTACAGCTGAAGACTTAGACGAGGATTGATTTATTAATGTGGATGAAGATGTTTTTTCTTTTGATCCAGCAGGCTTCTTACTTTTTTGTGTTAGTGGAGAAAGAATTACATTAGGTCTCTTTAAGGAAACTGATCTCGTAATATGATTATTTTTAATTGGTGTGTTATTGCTGGGAATATTTTTTGATTTTTTGGTAATTAATGTCTCACTGGATGGAATTATAACAGAAATTATTGTCTTTAGTTGCTCATTAATGATGGCAACAGCGTCAGATAGAAGATCAATTTTTTGTTGCATTGAAACAACAAGTGAAGTAATAGAATCAGAGGTGTTTTGATCCATTTTCTTTACAAATGTTTAAATTGAACTAATAAAGTATTTATATAATAATAATAGTAAAAATAATTGTTCAAGTTGACAACCCTGATTTAGTTGGTACACAAACCAAGAATTAAAATTATTTTAAATCGAAGTATGCAATCGATTTTGTCAATTTGGGCACACAATTTAAATTTCCGAAAAGTATGCAATAGTTATTCAGCGAAAAATCAGAAGTTAAATTATTGTGACTTTGTCTGGCTACGTCAAATGACAAGCAAAAATAGTCAATCACTTAGGCAAACGAGAATAAAAACATAAAATTAAACACTTTACACTGAGTAAAATCAGGAACCACTTATTTTGGAAGTCACAAACGATTAATTTAGCACAATAGTCAATAAATAACAATTTATTACTGTTAAGAAATAATTTAAATTAATAATTAAAAGCGGAGACAAATCAATTACGCCAAGCACAGTGACCAGAGCAGGGTTCGGACTTTACTTATATGATTATCACCACCATACAAAAAAAAAATACGTCCTGTTTCACAGAATCGCAGTTTGACATTTCTTCTATACACAATTACATCCGAAAAACCATGTGCAAGTTTTCAATTAATTAATATTATTCTTAGCCTTTTTAAAAGTTTAATCATTTAAAATTTGTTACTTGATTGGTGACTAATTTAAATACAAACAATTCACATCACTCTCTTTGAGAAAAATATAATAAAACTCACTTGTGAAAGCAAATGATTCTTGTCCGCCTTATTTTGGTTTTTTTTTACACAAATTCACACTGCACTTCATATTTTTTTATTTTTATTAGCAAATATACACAAAGGAGATGTGGCAAAATTGTATGGGGCCTGGGCCAAAAGCGTGCATGAACAAGAGTGGTATCAAAAGAAAGGTGAATGTTAGCACATTAAAACTGTGAAGTTTTAGGGAAATCGTATGTGGGGATTTTGAGTAATTGTCCATTCCAAGCATCTCCTGCTTGATTTTTGTCCGTTTATAAGCAAATAAAGTCATAAAGGTATCATAGGAAGTGTAAGGCAAACCCCTATCTATTTGGTATCAAATGAAAGTTCAGTTTTATATCTTGCAAATAATGTAAAAATCATGATTCTAGAACCTTCAGTTTTTGAAATAATCAAATAAACGTGAAACTTAGTATTTTTTTAGAAATCATTTATTTCTGAAATATCTACAGTGGCTATGTACCTTTTTTTAACAGTTATGTGAAAGAATACATTTCAGTCAAGTTTCACGTTTATTATATTATTTCAAAAACTGAAGGTTCTAGAATCATGATTTTTACAAGTACAAAGACGTCAAAAAAAAGTCGGAGGAGTCAGTCCAATGTGAACATCCCAACTAACAATTTTCCCTCGGTAAGGTCCAATTTTTGAATTTCATGAAGTTACTACCTCTACAGGGCCTGTATTGAGGTTGTACATGACAGTTTTGAATCTTCGAGGTTGTATTTTTGTCAACAGCTTCATAGTAGCCTTTTAAAGCTGTACTTCCAAATTATTTACAAGCTTATATGTGTGCAGCTTCCTTAATATTTCAATAAGGCTTCTTTAAACTCATTTGTAGAAGCACGCGAAATAAAAGCAAAGAAAAAGCTTTCTTTAAGAAGCTCCATCAAAGAGTTTGTTGATGCCTGTTCACAAAAGCCTGAAACAAGCTGTTATTTTGTTTTGAGAAGCATTTATTTCGAAGAGATTGTCTCAGCGATGTGATGTCAACTAATTTTGATAGTATAAGTTCTCTGAAGCTCGATACAAGCATGTTTTGATTATTTATCAGATGCATATGCAGGAAGCATTCTTTTCGATAAGTTGGTTTGAGAGAAGTGATGTCACTAAAATTTGTTTGTTTAGGTCCTGTGAACACAAGCTCGATACAAACATAATTTTGTGTACTGTCAGGTACATTCAGAACGAAGCATATTTTTCGATTTGGTGGTATCAGCGAAGTGCACAATCATTGTGTGTCAAAACAACTTAAAATAACATCAAAAAAATGTACTTTATGCTATATTTCCACTTAAGATAGTCAATGATTAAAATATCGTTCATCTGTAATTGTATTAAATTTTTTTTGAATCATAGGTTAAATTTTTGAATTTTTTGAAAATATTACCTCTAAAGGGTCTGTATTTAGGTTGAATATCGAAGTTTCGAATCTCTGAGGCTGTATTTTTGTCAACAGCTTCATTGAAACCTACTAGAGATGTACTTCCAAATTATAAACAAGCAGCTTCATTAATATTTCGCCAATAAAGCTTCCACAAACACATTTGTAGAAGTACGCGAAATAAAAGCAAGAAAAAGCTTTCTTAAAGGAGCTCCATCAAAGAGTTTGCTGAAGCCTGCTCACAAAAGCCTGAAACAAACTGTTATTTTTGTTTTTGAAGCATTTATTTCGATGAGATTGTTTAAGCGAAATTATGTCAACTTATTTTGTTTCTAGTAATCCTGTGAACAAAAGTCCGATACAAGCATAATTGGTTTGTTGTGAGAGACGCATGCGCAGGAGGCAATGATTTCGATTAGTTTGTCTTAGCGAGTTATTTCAAAGTGAATCATGAAAGCGAAGATACATCTGAGGTTACCATTATACCTTTTCTAGTTCATCCGTTAAGAGTTTCCACATCATTAATTGTGAATATTTTGGTAATTTATCCTAAATATTATTTTAAAAAAGATAGATTTGTAGCTTTGTCCAATGGAAGAAAATATTTTCAATATTATACGATCATTGACAAAATAAAAAAGTTCAGATTATAAAATATAGCCTATATATATGTATATATGAAGTTGTAATTTGACCAAACCAAAAACTCGATGATCTCTTTTTATAAAATATTATGGGTATTCATGCAACAGCGTAAAGTCATCGTAAACGTTGTAAAGTTTTAAACTTTAAGCTATCAAAGCACTATACGAAATAGTCTAACAATTATTGTCAAAATTTTATTATGTCGTGAATCTCAACAGTTGAAAAACTGACTATGCCCATTTTTATGGCCCTTAAATATGCAAAATAACAATTACATTATGTTCTTGAAGGTTATAATGGATAGGACTCATTGTATGGAGAATTAAATTTTTTTAACAGATACGAGTATTTTGATTCGTTGTTTCCCAAATCTAAACATTTGTTTTGAATGTTATTAGATAAGGCAAAAATTATACTTGCACTTTCATGTTTAGGAAATTAAATTTTCTATGAATTCTCTCATGTTCTCATTAATGAGAAACTATGGAGGAGGAGAATTTATATAATATATTTTAAGACAATTTCCAAGCATAAACAAAAGTAACAACTCACTTCAAAGAAATGAGAATGGTCACCTTATGTTAAATCTTGTTCATTAATCATGAGGAAGTCACACCGAAGTTCTTGGGAAGCTAATTTCGGTTTCAACTGGTTCCGATTTGATACCCTCTTAATACATAACACTATAGCACGATGCGTAAGGTACCTGACTCCCAATCAGCATATCCATGGTTCAAATCCCAGAAAATCCATCAAGTAAGTAAAATGTTTTTTCATCATATAAATATAATTGTAAACTAAGTTTCAGATAAAACGCTTACTTGGACAAACAAAATAAGAGAAAACAGATAGCTAAATAAAAAATATAAATTAATTTTTGATTTTATTTGCATAAGGCTTTCCCAAACCTTTTATAAAGTTCCGTGAGTGTTTAAAGATGTGTCAATTGCGGGCTGCATCTGCTTTCACAAAACTTCTTGATGCAAATAATAGCCTGTACTAAAAACTTGTAAATTACTTTTCTGGGAAAGTAAAAGCCTGCCGCATTTGTAATGTTTGAATATTTTTGTTTGTATAAGGCTTTCTAGATATATATTTGTTATCTCCAACCTACCTGTATATGACTGTTTGAAAGCCTTTTAAGCTTCTCAAGTGGGCCAAATCCACTTTTCTAAGGACTTATAGAAGCAAATTTGCTGCATAGGAAAAAGCTTCGATAGACCCTAACAGAAGTTAAATTGTTAGTTGGGATACCGTCATAAGTGAAACTGTTGAACAAAAAAATTACGTTTCCAGTCACATTGACGATGATCAGGCTAAAGTTAACCTTTGAGTTTGTAATCTGATATGTTTTTCTTTTTCTATTTATTGTTGAACTATTAAAGTGATGCATTATGATTCTAAATATATTTAGTAACTTACTTTCATGTTTTTTATTATTCATTCATCAAAATCTTGAAGCATATTTATTACATTTTGGTGCAAATCAGGGTCAGATTCAAACTTTAAAAATCATAGCAATTACATACATAACTTATTTATTTTCTTATGATTTTGAAGAAAACTAAAAATATTGTTACAGAAAATTGGAATTTCGGGAAAAATTTTCCAACTTCTTTCCAGATTTTCCCTCGCCTTTATAAAAAACCTTGGAACAATAATATTTGTTTAGACTTTTTACTTGCGATATACATAGATACTATAAGGCAAGTTTTTGATTTGTACAAAAAACAATTTTGAGATAACAATCAAACATGACATTACGATGACGATGATAGAGAACACCAAAAAATTGGGTGGCACAATTCTGTCTGTCAGTCGTGCATTTTATTTAATTCTTGGTTGCCATGACAAATTTAACACTTTTGGCAAGTTTCATGATAGACCAAGAGCCGACAGCAAATTTTTGGAGTGGAGGTATAACCAAAATCAGAGTATGAGGGATTATAGGTACATGTATCGTGATATGGAATATGAAAGTCTGGCAGGTTTTTTTCTCAGCCTTTGGTGGGGGTGGGGGTTTAAAACCCGCTTGATTTCCTATTTATATGGTGGTGTCATTAACACTTCAATTTACTTTTAAAAAATAGGAAATCATGCTCTGTCATTTTCCCTAAGTCCCAACACTTTTATCTTTGTAACCCGATAAATAGGACCCATGATTTAACCTTTTTAAGCAAACCTTATTAGCGTTTTTGTGGAGACTTTATTTGTTGATTTTTTGATTTGCTGAAAATCTCCAAAAAAGGGATGATAAGGTTCACGTAAAATGGTTATATCTTGAGTTCTATTAATCGGACCGTCAAAATTGTGGTGTTTATGCTTAGAAAAAATGACAGGGAATCATATCCGATTTTTCAAAAATGATTTAAAGAGGTTATAACCCTGAAAATAAATCAGGGGATCTAGCACTTTTTAGCCCCTCACCCCTCCCAAGGGCTGAAAACAAAACCTGCCAGACTATGGTATTTGATATAATGATACATGTACCTATAATCCCTCATACTCCGATTTTGGTTATACCTCCACTCCCAAAATTTGCTGTGGGCTCTTAGACTATGAGTGTAGGGAGTTTTTTTCCGTGGGGGCTATGGTAACAATTCTACACTTAGAAAATACTTTTCAAAAGTACACCATTTCACCACAGATATTTTTAGGGACTCTTTTGATTTTTGGTTCTATTGACTAATGGCCTTTTCGATTGGCAATTGGAACACCGATTCGATACGTGTGAACGCTTCTCATTTCAATTCTGAAATCCAATTCAGAACAATTTTCTCTTCTTTTCAGAACAAGAACTGTCATTCTGTCCTAGGGCTGTGTCAATCAGGATCGATTCGATTTTTTTAATCCGATCATCGAAAAGTATTGATGATTGAAATCACAAATTTTCATTTCAATCGATCTCAATCTCAATCATTTCGATGATTCTCGATTTTCAATCCCAATCTCAATCATTTCAAATATTCTCGATTTTCCATCCCAATCTCAATCTCAATCATTTCAATGATTCTCGATTTTCAATCCCAATCTCAATCATTTCAAATATTCTCGATTTTCCATCCCAATCTCAATCTCAATCATTTCGATGAATCTCGATTTTCTCTACAAAAATGTATGATATCTAAGATGTTTTTTAATCCATCGAGACCGTAGCCATCCTTCAATTGAATTTTGACACAAAAGGTGTATTTTGATCTAAATGTCACCGAATTGCTTTAAAATCACCTTTTCCCGGAGCAGGAAAATTATTCAAAAATTTCAGTGTTTTTAGAGGTTTTTTAATCCATCGACATCGTAAACATCCGTCAGTAGAATTTGAAAGTTGATGGCTTGAAATATAGGAGACAAACTATATTTTGATAGAAAAAGTACATTTTGATCCATATATCATACAATTGCCTTTAAGTCACCTTTTTATGGAGCACTAAAAATTCGTCAAAAATTTCAGATTTCTCAGAGGATTTTTAATCTATCGACATCTAAGCCATCCATCGATGGAATTTGAAGATTGATGGCTTGGAAGATAGAGGATCAACTGTATTTTGAGAGAAAGGGTGCATTTTCATCCAAATAACACCCAATTGCCTTAAAATCGTGTCGAGAAGTGAAAGAGAAGTGAATTGAATTCGTTAAAATCGAGAGATTTGATTCCATCGAAATCGAAATGAAAATTGAATCGATAATAAATTCAGGGAAATGAAAATGATCGAAAGATCGATTGATTGAAATGATCGAATCATTTTGATGATCGATTCTTGAACGATTCGATCATTTGAAATGAACGATTTACACAGCTCTATTCTGTCCCCAATCGAAAAGGCCATAATGAAACAATTATTCCAAGTTCCATTGACATACCATTATTTTCAAAGGGGTTTCGGTAATATTTTACCTGTTGTACTTAAAAAAAATTCATCATTACATAAATCTGACTATAACTTTTTTGTGAGTAGTGCTATCATTTTCATTAGATTCAGTGTTAAAATCAACCCTTAAAGCATGTATCATATGATTAGGTTGTAGAAAAACAAATATTTCAGTTCGATAGACTTCCAACTTTTTCCCCTCTCCATCTCTTCTACAAAAAAGCCAATGCGGGGATTTTGGGGAACTTTGGATATGCTATAGAGGGTGCAATTCTGCGTCGATACCAATTTTTATATTTCATGAATTAATTATTTCAACCTCTGGGCTAATTTTTCCTGGTCTATTAGTGTTTTTTGAAGAAGTTAAAACAAATTTGAACAATTTTTTTTTGAAGTATCGTTAGTGCGGTCTTGCAAGAAATGACACCAGACACAAAAATTATTTTTTCTTATTTTTTTTGATGATCCTCATTTTTATGGATATTTTTTTTTGTTTTAAATCAAACGGTCAGATACCTACCTTGTTTACTCAGCTTAAAATTTTTTTTGATGTAGAATTTTGTTTGCATGGTTTATCTGACTTTGAATGAAAAAAGATACTTTTGTTCTTGAAAAAAGATATTTTTGGCTTTGATTACCAATACAGCAAAAAATAACGTCATACAAAATTCAAGGACAGTTTTGAAAATTTGAGTACAAGCATTTTACAAGATTTTCTAAGATTTTGTAGAAATTATATTTTGTTTACCCTTCACAGTTAGTTTAAAAAAAGGACTAAAAAGTGACTTTTTGTTGTAGTTCGTAAATCTTTTGTTTCTTTGCAAAATTTGATTGCATGACTTGCATTTGTATGGAGATTTGTAGGCTTTCATAGCATTAACATTCCTATCAATTTTGAAATAGATTGACGGAACTGTTTTTCTTCACCAAATTTTCAAAGTCTTCACACCAATTTAAGGAACAAATTATTTAATTTAATTTTTTTGACTAGTGTGTATAACTACTTTCAAACGCCAAAAAAGCATAGTTGAACAAAATGTACCTAATGTGGTTTTGAAAGGACCGATTCGACTAAAAATTGATTAAATGTGTAAAAATATTCAGTAAAAAGTTTTCATTTAAAACAAAAAAAAATATCAAGAAACTTTACCAAAAATTGTTGATATTTTTCGTCTCAAGTATCAGGAGAACAAATAATTCAGCTTTTGTATGATTCACCAAATCAAAAGCTTTTGTTTAATCAAGGTATAGATTTGAGATTATTATCAAGTGAATCATTTATTCTACTCAGGAAAGCAATTATTGCATCTTCGGTCGATTCTCTTTTCACAAAATCAAAAAGATTTATTAAAAAATTTTGTTTGTTCAAGGAGCACAAACATTATATTCTATGAATTTTACAATGCCACGATACCATTTGTTATTGCACACTTAGAATAAGGATGACATTATTATTACATTAAAAAATAAATTCAAATGGATTTTTGATCTTTTCTCTTCAAATCTAGAATTTTGAATGTCTACTCTACAAAATCATATTTTCCTCAAATCGTTAGTTAATTTTTATCATTAAATGGTTTCGGCACCAAATATTGTGTCATTTGAGTTAGGTTTTGGTTGATGCTTTTTTTACCTTAATTTAAAAGGAGTCTTCAGTTTCTGAGTCTTTGAACTTCATATACATGTACATAAATTGGAACTAATTTAAAATTCTTAGGTTATGCTGTTAGTCACATCAACCTTGCAAAAAGCCAATATTTGCAGAATTTCAGAGTTTTAACCTGAGGTAGGCAACTTTCCCAGCAACTGCCACAGTTTTCACACTTCTTAAAAGTTTAGTTAGAAGTTCTACAAAAAGGGTGCCAAAGCTGAACCACTAATGTCCCAGTTATGTCAAAACAAGGCCCTGTGTCAAAATTCGATCCAGTAATCACACTCAGGAAATGAAAGCTCACTCAAAATAAGCTTTTTGCAACTCTCGCTAGAAAATGATTGAAATTTGAAAATTGTTTTATTTTACATATATGCACAGTATGCAAGTGTGTGATTCTGGACATTCCCGCGACTATGCCTTTCCAACCACATAACATTTATCGAAATCTCTTGAATACTTTTTGAGAAAATGGTACCACAAAATTTTATTAATATACAACATAGATATAAATACATATCATTACCTATACTTAACATGAGCTAATCATTAGTTTGTTGCAATGTTGCATTAATATCAAATAATTTATTTTGTTTCAGGAATGTTCCCGGTACAATATCAAACACTTTTTGATATCCTGTCGTGTAACACAAACTTATGATGCCGGCTGCTGTATCTATTTTTACTTTGCGTTTAAATACTCTGGTATCCAAAATCCCGTCGAAACGTATGAAGCCATCGAAAATAGTGCCCGAGAAGAGATTCTATCGTCAGGTGGATCTCTTTCACATCATCATGGTGTAGGAAAAATTCGTAACAAATGGTACAAAGAAACAGTTTCGGAGATTGGATGCGATCTCTACGAAGCTGCCAAGAGGGAATTAGACCCTAAAAATATATTTGCTGCAGGTAACTTGAAACCTGAGGCTCAAGACGAAGTAAATGATTCGACTCATATGCTAAGAGCGAAATTGTAAAATGTACGCACAAACAAAAGTAATAGAAATATAAACTCGTAGTCGTAATTTTTTGTATCATAATTTTTTCAAACTTATCAAACAAGGCATTTAAATACTAATTGATATTGATTTAAAATGCAAGGAATGCTTTTATTTACTGGATGATTTTTTGTATCTTTCTTTTATGTTGTTGGGATATATTTCGTGGCTTATTAGTATTTAACAAATCTTTTTTTTATCATTGAAAGTTAATTAAAAAAAAGTGAATGCCAAAGATTCCAATAAATGCATCATACAAAATATACACTCTGAAACAAAAACTGTTTTGAATTTTTATTTACAAAAGTGTTAAATCCAAGATTAGTCCAGTTGTGATGCTTTTTATTCGAGGCTGAGGTAGGCTCGTCGTAGTCCAGGGTTTTCCCGATGAAAAGCAGCTAAAACTCGGGCAGGAGTAGACTCTGCCCACAAAATCCACTTAGAAGAAGCGAATCGGGGATCAAACGGTAGGAATCTGATTCCAGCCCAAGGATAGTCCAAGGGAGAACAACGGGTATGGCCCTGAACCAACTCCGAAGAGCAGACAGGAAGAAAAACGGTAGGAATCTGATTCCAGCCCAAGGATAGTCCAAGGGAGAACAGCGGGTATAGCCCTGAACCAACTCCAAAGAGCAGGCAGGGAGAACAACGGTAGGAATCTGATTCCAGCCCATGGATAGTCCAAGGGAGAACAGCGGGTATAGCCCTGAACCAACTCCAAAGAGCAGGCAGGGAGAACAACGGTTGGTATCTGATTCCAGCCCAAGGATAGTCCAAGGGAGAACAGCGGGTATAGCCCTGAACCAACTCCAAAGAGCAGGCAGGGAGAACAACGGTAGGAATCTAATTCCAGCCCAAGGATAGTCCAAGGGAGAACAGCGGGTATAGCCCAAAACCAACTCCAAAGAGCTGGCAGGGAGAACAACGGTAGGAATCTGATTCCAGCCCAAGGGAGAACAACGGGTATAGCCCTGAACCAACTCCAAAGAGCAAGCAGGGAGAACAACGGTAGGAATCTGATTCCAGCCCAAGGATTGTCGACGGGAGAACAGCGGGTATAGCCCTGAACCAACTCCAAAGAGCAAGCAAGGAGAACAACGGTAGGAATCTGATTCCAGCCCAAGGCTAGTCCAAGGGAGAACAACGGGTTTTTAGCGGCGGATGCCAAAAAGGTTTTCTTTATATGATACACGGATGCACCAAGTAAAGGACCTAAGCTTATCAAAGTTGTTAAAAACAATGGAAAAACGCTGGAAACTTAACTCTCTTTAAAATTCGGAATTATTTATTAATAATTAGGAATTAATTCGAGGTAACAAGCTTCAACTTTTTCAGAAATTTTCACCTCCTCATTATGAATTTTGTGCCACAAGACAGTGTGAATTTTAAGGAGGTAAAATGTAAAATCGTATGGCGTCGGCAGCATCGAATGCAATGTGCAGTTGTTGTTGCTTGTCAGAGTGTATACAATTGTATTCTGTGTGCTGTGGCTGTTTATCATTCGATGGGTGGTGCTATGCTGATATAGGGTGCTGGTAGTTGATGTTGATAGTTGATAACTGGTCTATGACAGTTTAATGGTGATGTAGGGTAGGGTGCATTTTTGGGAGTTTTTCACTAATGGCTCGAAATCTACCGATACCATTGAAAGTATACACAATTTCCAATAAATCTCTATTTCAGGTTTTTTCTGCGACCACCCATTTGGACTCAAGCGCTAGTCGAAAATTGACGTATTTTTACTGTTTTCGAAAATCCACTCGAAGGCACTAAGAAATTACTTTGTGTGACAATATTTGAATTTTTGTCTGTAACATGAACCAAGATATACTTTTTTGATGGTAGCTGAGTTGGAATCTGGCCTTGGAACTGCTCAAGCACGTCACGTTTTTGAGATATTCTAATCAAAAGATTTAAAAAAAATGAATTTTTTACGCAAATTTGGGGTTATATTTTTTTCTCGAGGTAATGTTTTTCGACAAAAATGGTCATTCTTCAGTATGAACATTTTACTTCAAAATTTTTTTTTGAATCTTTCAAATACCTCTATTCGTCTTCGAGAAATCGTTAGTTTTCGTCATACTACCTAATTCGAATAATCCAGTAAATTTGTGCTCAAAAGGGCACTTAGGTTAGGTAAGGTAGAAGGGCTGACAGTTGATCTCGTTACCGTCACACTTAGATCTATGTAGATCCGTTGTGATACCCTAGGAAATTGTATTCCACTTAATGTAAAAACCTATGTTTTCTTTTAGCAATCAAGCCATTTAGAGGCGTTGATGAAATTCAGAAGGCTATTAGCCGAAGTTCCAGAAAGTTCCTCTAGGTCGTCATAGAAATGATTTCCTAGATGTCGCTTTCTTAAATGACAGAGTGCTGGGCAGTGGCAAAGGAAGTGTAAGGTATCTGTTAAAAATTATATACAAATACATAAAAGCTATCTCTTTCTCATTGGTCTCTCTCTATTTAATATATATATATGTTAATGTTATATTGAGAGTAACTTGCTTTAAAATACAGTCAGTCATAATTGAACTACCTTACGACTTAATAAACTATTATAATTTAATTGTCTTGGTCTTTCTTTTTTATTAGTTCCGCCGGGTTTACTTTAAAAATATATAGATTTTTTCCACATGGTGCCGAAACCCGGGAGAGAGGCGAACAGAGACATAAAAATAATAGTTAATTAGGTAAATTAGCAGTGACTCAAAAGACTCGTGTTTGCAAGTTATAAAAAAAAAAAAATTGATAAAAAGAAGTCCCTATGGAACTTTCTGCTCGATCGGCCTATAGAGGCCAAGTTACTAAAATCGTGAAAGCGGCTGCGGAGTTTCTAAACGCAGAAGAGTCCCAGTTAAATGATCCAGACAAGTATGACGAAATAGAAGAGGAGCTCACTTCATACATACAACGGTTGACCGCAGCACATGAAAGCCTAATGTGCATGAATCAGGAGATAGCCACCAAAAATCTCATCAAAGTGGATGCCGCTGATCTGGATAAAGAGCTAGAGAAAATTGCTGACTATCAAGACTCTGCCATAGGTATGCTAGTAAAATTAAACTTTCGTGTGAAAAAAGTAAAAAAAAGGCAAACCCCATACACTGACAAGGATCAGCCTAATACGTCATTGTCTTCTGTGCCAAACTGCTCTTTAAAGCTTCCAAAATTGCAGTTGAAAAAATTTGATGGTAATTTCCAAGACTGGTTGCCGTTTTGGGAACAATTTCGTACGGCCGTGCATGAAAATAACAGTTTAACATCATCCGATAAATTTAGCTACCTTGAATCGGTGCTAGTTGGTAGTGCAAAAAAGGTTATTGCTGGTTTTACAGCTTCAGAGATGTGCTATGATGCAGCTGTCTCACTTTTGCAAGAGCAATTTGGAGACACTGAACGGCTAGTAGACAAGCACATGCAGCAGTTGATTTCCCTTCGCCCCGTGCAATTGAAAACAGATGCTGTAGGTTTACGGAACTTGTACAACAGTATTACAGCATGTAGTCGAACTCTAACTGCATTGAAAGTCCCCTCGCACCAATACTACGTCATGCTTAAATCCATTTTGCTAAGGTGCTTGCCAGTGGACCTTCGAGTCGATTATCATCGCCTGGCGGAACGAGACAGTGATGTTGGAGATACTGAAAATTCGGAATCAGCAAGTACTTCAACTATTTCACACATTGGTGACAAGCAAGTACAAGGTCTAATGCGTTTTTTAAAGCGAGAGGTCGAGTCATTGGAAAAAAGTCGAGTTTTCTCTGTCGCTGGAACTGTCAAACCATCTTCTTCTTTTTCAACCACCAACACTGCAGCTAGCTTGGTTTCATTAGGTGATAAGGACAAATGCTTATTTTGTTCTTCTGACAGACATGCTACAAAAGAGTGCGATAGTGAGATGTCTCTCGAAAATAAAAGAGACATATTACGCAAAGGTAATCGGTGTTTTCGTTGTGCAAAACTCGGCCACTCATCAAAAAAATGCCGCAGCGCAAAATTTATTTCATGCAAGAACTGCAAAGGCAGATATTTTACATCCATGTGTGATCCGTCCTTGGGAAAATCAAATACCTTAGTTGCGCAAGCAATCACAACAGCAGAAAGCAATGAAATGGAGAATGTTTTAAACTTGTGCGCTTGTAATTCAGTTCCTCAAAATTCAACGGTCTTTTTGAAGACAGCTCGGGGCATTGCCCTAGCCCCGGGCAAGAAAAAACAATTATTAATTCGCTTTATTATCGATGGCGGCAGTCAACATTCCTTCGTTCGCGAAAGCTTAGTTCGGAAATTAAATCTTACTCCCATCGGTATGGTGAATATTTCAGTGATCCCCTTTGGATCTAAAGGTAAATCTCCGTGCCAAAAACTGCAAAAGGTAAATCTCGTAATAAATAGCCAGTTTAGCAACAAACACGTCCAAATTGAAGCAGTCGTTGTACCAGATATCTGTATTGACGTTTTACAAGTGCCTGACGTTTCATGCACAGCTGTCAAAGGGTTACATCTTGCAGACTCTCATCATGTTTCCATCGAAGCTGAGGATGGACTTAGCGTTCTCATTGGGTCTGACTACTATTGGGCAGCAGTAACCGGTCAACAACGCTGCATTACTCCTGCATTAAGAGCTGTTGAAACCATCTTTGGCTGGACCTTGCAGGGGACACATACCTCTGCCGGTAAGAATCTTGTTTCGAACGTTCACTTATGCTCTTCATCTATTTTTAGTGCCAGTTTTCTTCTGCCTGTCCTGGGTGACAATGATCTCAAGTCATTTTGGGCATTGGAAGCTATAGGTATACAAAGTGAAGATGCTGAAAACCAACTACTAGCGGAACATCTCATTGCCAAATGCATTAGCAAAAAAGGTCCCCGCTATGAAGCTACACTGCCATGGAAGAATCCAGAAGTCATGATAAAAAATAACAGACACGCAGCTTTGAAGCGACTTGATTCACTAACGAGGCGTTTATCAAGATCCCCCGGAAAATTTGAAGAGTACGATGATGCTATTCGTAAAATGATCTCAGATGGAATCGCTGAAGCAGTTCCTTCAAACAATATTGATTCCTCAAAACGGATTTTTTATCTTCCACACCGTCCTGTTTATAAGGAAGAAAGCATATCGACAAAAATGAGGATTGTGTTTGATGCCTCTGCGGGTAGTGAAGATTCTCCACCACTCAACGATTTGCTACAAGTGGGTGCAAACCTGCTTCCAGATGTTCTAAAAGTGCTTCTTAACTTCCGTCTAGGACGTTATGGGATAGTGGCTGACGTTGAGAAGGCCTTTTTGCAAATATTGCTGAATGTTAACGATCGTGACAGCCATCGTTTTGTTTGGTATACTTCATCGACATCCTCAGACCAGAGGCCTATTTACAAGGACTACAGGATGACCAGAGTCACTTTTGGAGTAAATTCCAGTCCATTTCTCTTGACTGGAACCATACGTTTGCATTTAGCTAGAGAAAAAGATAGATTCCCCATAACATGCAAAGTGCTGCAGGAAAGCTTTTATATGGATGATCTAGTGATGAGTGTTAATACCGAAGAAGAGGGTAAGCAGATTAGCCAAGAAGCTGTCATTATCATGAACAACGCCAGCATGAACTTGAGAAAATGGAATTCCAATGGTTGTCAAATTCGAGAGTATCTTGGTTCAGCTGATGCTCCAAATACGCAGAAAGTTTTGGGACTAATGTGGAACGTTTCTAGTGATGAAATTGCTGTTCCGTGGCAGTCTGTCGAAAGCTTAATCACTTCAAATTTGACAAGAGGCACGAAACGTAATGTACTTCAAACAATCGCCAGAATTTTTGATCCGTTAGGAATGCTTGGTCCAGCTGTAATAAAAATCAAGATCCTTTTTCAATCCATATGGAGAAAAAAACTGGCTTGGGATGAAGCTCTGCCATCAGAATTATTGACGGAATGGGAAGTTTGTGTCAGGAGTCTACTGCTTTTGAAAGATATCGCTATTCCGCGGTCGGTGTTTGTCTTTGATGCTGCAAGTGTGGTGGACATACATATATTCGCTGATGCCAGCCTGAAAGCGTACGGTACCGTGGCATACATCAAGAGCAGCAATTCAACTGGTGATAGCAACATCTCGTTTCTGTGTGCAAAGAGCAGGGTGGCTCCACTGAAGGAGGATGGAACGAAAGAACTTACGCTGCCAAAGTTGGAGTTAACCGCAGCATTAATAGCAGCGCGATTACGTTCTTACCTGAGTCTATCTTTAAAGGTTTCTGTTCGAAAGTTTCAAATGTGGACAGATTCAAAAATAGCTCTAAGCTGGATACAAGGAGAAACCGATCGATGGAAACCATATGTACAGAGCCGAGTTTCCGAAATACGCCGGCATACATCCACCGTAGACTGGAGGCACTGTTCCGGAAAAGAGAACCCTGCGGACCTCCTCACAAGGGGGGTATCAGTCGAGAATCTTCGAACTTCTTCACTATGGGCTGAGGGACCGGCCTGGCTTAAATTTGGTGAACATTTGAACTATGGTGACATCGCGACAGTACAAAACAACGTAACTCAGTTGGCACTTCTTACGCAGACCTCCGTTTCTGTGAGCGAACCACTCGAACCTATTATTTGCTACTACGAAGACTTCAGCACTTGGAAGCGTTTGTTACGAGTAACAGCCTATATATTGCGCTTCTGGGACACATGTCGAAGGAAAAGGGAAAGAGCCATCTCTTTTAATTTAACTGCTGAGGATCTGGAGTTCGCTGAAGCTTATTGGCTCAGGTATATTCAAATTAAATTTTATTCTAATGAAATTTGTTTCTTGCAGAAGAAACAGCCAGTACCAAGGGAATCTAAAATTGCCCAATTGTGTCCTTTTCTGGATGTCAATGGCCTTATGAGAGTAGGTGGCCGCCTTCAGTGCTTAGAGGAGTCTTTCGATCTTAAGCACCCCATTATATTGCCGAAGAATTCTCATATCACTGAACTCTTAGTAAAAGATTATCACGCACGAACTACACATGGCGGAGTCAACATGGTTCTATCACAGATGAGTTCTCGATTTTGGATTCCCAAAGGACGCCAATTGATTAAAAAATTGGTGTCTCGGTGTCCTGACTGTCGAAGACTATGGGGAAAGCCAGCTTCACAGCCATTTGGACCACTTCCCATCGAAAGGTTAACACTTTCAAGGCCCTTTGACAACGTTGGCGTCGACTTCGCTGGTCCCCTTTACTGCTTCGATAACTCGAAAGAAGAGATGAGTAAAACGTATCTGATGGTGTTTACGTGCGCTGCCATCCGTGCTGTACACTTAGAGATGGTAAGGAGTTTAGCAACAGAAAGTTGCCTGATGGGACTTAGACGTTTCATGGCTCGAAGGGGCACTCCATCTGTAATATATTCCGATAACGCCCGAACCTTTCGCAGAGCTGCTTTGGAGTTAGGTGCTGTCAATCATTTTTTTGAAGACGACAAAGTTCAGGGGTTTTTGTCTAATAAGCGCGTCCAGTGGAAGTTCATTGTGGAACGCGCTCCATGGTGGGGCGGTTTCTGGGAGCGCCTTATACGTACGATCAAAAACGTCCTCAAAATGGCCATAGGTAAGGCAAAGCTGTCTTTTGAGCAACTTAGAACAATAGTCGTCGAAGCGGAGGGTATGGTAAATGCTCGCCCACTAACATACGTAAGTAGCAGCCCGTTAGATGCTGTTCCCTTGACTCCATCTCATTTTTTGATGGGTAATTGTGGACCAACTGTCCGCGAAGTGGTACCTGATTCATTTGAAATACAATTGCTTTGGAAACAGCGGATGAAGTATATGAGTATGCTGGAGAAGCGGTGGCGGACCGAATATCTGCAGCTACTACGATCGTTTCACCACAACAATTGCCGTTCATCGATTCAACTAAAGAAAAATGATGTCGTCCTCGTATTTGATTCCACTAAGCCAAGGATTAACTGGAGAATGGCTGTGATAGAAACCATTTTCCCTGGTCGCGATGGAAAAATAAGAGCGTGTGAGATACGATATTCGGATAAAACTCGAACCCGTAGACCAGTTCAATTATTATACCCGTTGGAGCTATCTTCTTCTTCGCCGGCCGGAGGATGTTAAAAATTATATACAAATACATAAAAGCTATCTCTTTCTCATTGGTCTCTCTCTATTTAATATATATATATGTTAATGTTATATTGAGAGTAACTTGCTTTAAAATACAGTCAGTCATAATTGAACTACCTTACGACTTAATAAACTATTATAATTTAATTGTCTTGGTCTTTCTTTTTTATTAGTTCCGCCGGGTTTACTTTAAAAATATATAGATTTTTTCCACAGTATCCTCATGTGCTTCTTCATCGCTGCACCCTCTGCAAAGGTCGTCAGTACTGAGCCTCATTTTCTTTTTATGGTATATCAGTAGGTTCTGTCCGGTGATTATGCTGACAAGGGAACGGAGATGTTTCTTGTTCATTTGCATAATTTTGTCTGTTCTCTGCTTATTGAAATTTGGCCATAACTTTCTAGTTGTGGCGCATGTTTCAAGCAGATTCCATCTTTCATTGGTTTTTTCTAATATTTTGTTACCAATTTCCTGTTTGATGCTACAGGTTGGTACTTTGATATTTTGTTCGGCCTGACTTGAATCAAGCGACGAACCCGTTCTCGCCAGCTCATCAGCTCCCTCGTTTCCCTGAACATCACTGTGACCGGGAACCCAGCAGAGTCTAATGTTATGCTGCATGCCAAGAACCCTAAGCTCTTCGCGACAGCAAGTCACAAGCTTCGAATGTATCTCGGTGGCAGAAATTGCTTTTATTGCTGCTTGGCTATCAATAAAGAGGGTGATATCAGCTCGTGGTATCGATATCATTGATATTTGCGTAGCTGCTTTTGTCACTGCCAAGACCTCGGCTTGGAAGACACTGCAAAAGTCCGGAAGTCTGAAGGAGCTAGCTAGTCCCAGAGTTTCCGAGAAAATTCCTGCACCAACTCCAGTGTCCATCTTCGAACCATCAGTGAAGACAGTTATCGTAGATGCATTACTGAAAGGTTGGTTGTTTTCCCACTCCTCTCTATTAGGAAAAGAGGTAGTGAAGGGTCTGTTGAAGTTTAAATGGGGTGTTGTGTAGTCTGTGCAAACATTACTTCCCACATATCTCTGCAGAATCTGAGTATGGCCCGATGTGCTTTGCTTCCAGCATTTAGTCTGGCTTAGGCGCAGGGCACTGTATGCTGCAGATTCTTGCACGAATAGATCTAGGGGTCTCAAGTTGAGTATAGCTTCCAGTCCCGCTGTGGGAGTGGTTTTCAACGCCCCCGTAATACCTACGCATGCTAATCTTTGAACTTATTTGTCAAGGTTTTCAGGTTTGTTGCTTTCTCAGTCGCGTTCCACCAAACTAAATTTCCGTAGGTAAGTATCGGTCTAACTATTGCCGTGTACATCCACCCGATAATTTTTGGATTGGGTCCCCAGGATTTTCCAAAGATCCTTTTGCAGGAATAGAACGCAACCATAGCTTTCTTTGCTCTCTCTTTAGTGTTGAGACTCCAGTTCAGTTTCTTATCAAGGATCACACCCAAGTATTTGGCCTGATCCGAGATTTTGAGTGGAGTCCCTGCAATTGATGGTAATCTAAACATTGGTATTTTTCTTCTGTTAGTGAAGAGAACCAATTCAGTTTTCAATGGATTGACCATTAGACCACAATTCTTTGCCCATGTGTTGACCTTTGACAGGGCATATTCTATTTGTTCACTAATAGTGGATGGGAATTTACCTATCGCAAGTAGTACTAGGTCATCTGCATAAGCTACTACTTTGACTCCACTATATTTTAATTTCACAAGAATTTCGTTTATAACTAGTATCCAAAGAAGCGGAGAAAGCACCCCTCCCTGGGTTGTTCCTCGGGATGTGGATACTTTTAAACGTGAATCTCCAAGTTCTGTATTAATATGCCTGTTTTTTAACATGCACATAGTCCAATTTATAATTGAGTTTCCTTTATTCAGCTCTACAAGGGCTCTCTTAACTGCATCGTTTTCCACATTATTGAAAGCTCCTTCAATATCTAGAAAGGCAGCAAGAGTGTATTCCTTGTCCTTGAGAGTTTTTTCAATTGTATTAACAACACAGTGAAGTGCAGTTTCTACGCTTTTGCCTTTCGTATAGGCATGCTGCATTGGAGAAATCACCTCCGGGTTCAGTGAGCTGCGAATATAGATGTCCAACAGTCTCTCGAAAGTTTTAAGAGTAAACGACGTGAGACTGATTGGTCTATAGTCTTTAGCTTCCGTATGGCTGGGCTTACCAGCCTTCGGGATAAATACAACCTTGACTTCACGCCATGCTTGAGGTACATATCCCCATCTGAGGCAACTTGAGAATATGTTTTTCAGGTGTGAAGTAATGAGGTTTTCACTTTTTTGTAACATCATTGGAAAGATGCCATCTAGTCCCGGGGATTTGTAAGGGGAGAAAGAGTTTATTGCCCATTTAATCTTGTCTTCCGTTACAATGTCCGACGGCGTTCTGTGCTCTGTAAATATCTCAGTTTCGCGGTTATAGCTTGGGTTAGAGCTACACCCGGGAAAGTGAGCATTAACTAAGGCCATCTGCACACGATGCGTCTCGTCATAGGCGCGCACTACGCTTCTGTGCAGATTGTATGCAGCGCACACTGGTTTCAATGTATAAGTGCACACGAGGCGTAAGCAGCTCATCTTCGTCACAGCATACAAGCAGCAAATCGCCTGGCGTATTGCAGTGTCGGTGTCTTCGAGGACGCGCCGGTCGTACAGGTTCAATTTGTGTATGGAACATTTGTGTGAAAAGTCGAATTTATCGGAAAAAATCGTGTTTTAAGTCACAAATCAACAACAAATCCCTAAAATTTTAGTTTAGACCTTCTAAAATGTCTGATAACTTTTTACCAGCAATAAATAATCTTCTGTTTGTATTTTTTTGGATGTAGGGATGAACCCAAATTCTCTGTTTCTCCTTTTTTTGGGTTATGCAGATAATAGTAGTTAATCTACTCCATCAATTGAACTCGTCGTATTTGCAACAAACACGTTTGTATTAATTTATATCTGATAAAACTATCCTAAAATTCAAAATGTAATCGATTTTTGCATATGATGTTCGACGGTGTCAATACGCTTCGTGTGCAGAAGATTAGGCGTAGAGAAATCGTCGCTGCATGATGAATCTTGTGCACGTCTATGACGCGACGTTTCGTGTGCAGAAGGCCTAAGAGTTTTAGAGTTTCATTGCATGATTCTGTCCAGCGACCACTTGGTTCTTTTAAGGAACCTAAGTTACATGGTTCTTTGGAGAGAATTTTCCTTAGTCTAGCTGATTCATTGGTGCCTTCTATTTCATCGCAGAAGGTTCTCCACGAGCTGCGTTTCGCTCGCTGTGTTTCAGCTTTGAATTTTCTTTGACTGGATTTGTAGATCTCCCAGTCGGTGTCTGATCTGGTGCGCTTGGCGACATTGAAAAGTCGCCTCGTTTCTTTCCTAATGTCGCCCAGTTCTATTGTCCACCAAGGTGGTTTTTTGTTGCCTTTTTTACCTGGTTTTAATGGACATCCTTTGACAAAAGCATTGCTGAGTATTTCTGTGAATTTCTCGGCAGCTTTGTCTAAGTTCTCAGGATTATCAATTGCATTGGTATTAAGCAATTTGATTTCATTCTCTACTTCCCCATTAAAAATATCCCAGTTAGTTTTCCTGAAGTTTCTAAAAGGTTTTCGAGAGTTTGTTGTACTAAGTATAAAGAATTCAATTAACCTGTGATCGGAAAAAGATTCTTCCTTAAGTACCTTCCATTGTTCTATTGAGACAGTATTCGAGTTGCTCACAAGGGTGATATCGAGTACTTCCTCGCGGTTCTTAGTGACAAATGTTGGTTCATTACCTCTATTCGCTACTAGTATGTTATTTTCTATGATAAATTCAAAAAGAGACTCACCCCGATCATTGATATCAGTGCTGCCCCATTGAATATGATGTGAATTAGAATCACATCCTATCACAAGGTCCCATTTCTCCACAGCTGCGCGTTGAACAAGTTGGCACGTGACATTTGCAGGAGGTCCCTCCGTCCCATCGTACGGCATATAGCATGATGCCAAGATAAGCGGTGGAAGCCCATCGCGCTCCAACTTAATCGCAGTTTGATCTAGGTTACTGTATGTGGATAGAAGAAAGAGATTAATCTGTTTTCTAGCTACAATACATGTTCTATAATTACTGTTGGTACCTGTGTTAGAGGATTTAAACAGTGTAAGTCCTTTTGAGTGGAGCCCCCTAATTCTGCCGCCTGATATCCAGGGTTCTTAAATTAGGGCAATGTCTATTTGTCTACTCTCCATGAGGTAGACCAGGTTGGCGCTGGCAGCTTTACTATGATGAAGATCTATTTGTAAAAATTTCATGATAAGTTATTAACTACCACCTCCTTATTTACCTGTTTTTTCTTATTGGCTATGAATCTAAGCTTGCATCGGTTTGTACCAACGCGTACTTTGTAGCCAATTTTCCGCAGAAGTGGCATCGATTTGTGGCTTAGACTCACAATCACTTCAGTGCCATCTTTGGTTGGTTCGTTAACCTGAACAACCTCCCAATTCTGGCTGAGTTGTTCGGTGTTCAGGGACTTGAGGTTCCGTTCTATCCGGTCTCTTGGTATCACGGGTCCCTTAAGTGTCAGCACTGCCTTTGGGCTGCTCAGTTCGCTGATTTCCTTCTTACTAATTAGTCGAAGGTCAGCGTTCGGCCAAGGAGCTTCGGTCTTCTCGATGAACTCTCGGAGCCATGTGAGAGTGTTGCCGTCTTCACATGTCATCACCTTGAATCCGTGGACAGTGCTGAGGCTACCGAAGAGTGGCGGAGGCCTGTTCTTGACGATAGCCTCGTTTACCCCGTCCAGAATTCTAAGTTCTATCAATTGCCATTGATCATCCGTCAGTTTCCTTGAAGGGTTGCCAAAGTCTGCAATCGCAGTCTGTTGGACCTCCATGGTCACCCGGGAGAATAAGGCTTTCTTCTTCTTGTTCCCCGGTGAGGGAACAGCTGGTGACGTAGTGTCGTCGTGCCTAGCTCTTTTGGAACCACTCGCAGTTGGGCGAGAGATAGGCGGAGGCAAGAGGCCGTCCTTTCCTACCTTCACCTTTCCTTGAGCAGTCCTCAAGTTCGGCTCGTCCTGAGTCAGTCTGTCCGTACATGTATTATCCATCCGTGAAGGATTGTCGTCTGGCCTAGCTTGGTTGGACGTACTCGCAGTTGGGTGAGAGCCAGGCGGAGGCAAGAGGCCTTCCTTTCCCTTCTTCACCGCCCCTTGAGCAGTCATCAAGTTCGGCTTGTCCTTGGTTCGTCTGTCCGTACCCGTGCTTAATGTCGTGGTCGATAGTCTCTGAGTGGATCTATCCAGGGCTAGCTTTTCCTTGGCCGTTAAGGATTCAGGACTCCTCTTACCTAGCCGCCGGATGATCCTCTCAGCGTTCCGATTTTGCCTGCGGAGTACTTGCTTATCGTCCAGGAGACCTTTCACCTTGCGCTTGCGACGCTCAGCTCGGGCCTCCAAAACAGTCTTCACGGAGTCCATTGTTGAGTCGGTCGGTTTGCAATCCCCTGGCTGAGAAGAGGTGGACGCATCCGGACTGCATTCAGGGTTCTGAGCCCGAACGCAATTCGAGTGCGACTCCTCTAACTCATCCACTCCCGTGTTTACCTCCCCACCTTCCAGGCCCGTTGGAGCAGTATGCACCGCGCAACGGCTGGTTGATGGTTTGGATGGACCAAGAGCTGGTTCATGCATCTTGTCTTTTGTCGTGTCAGTATTTGCATGCACAGCTGATAAGGCCGGCCCTTTCCTTACCTGGGATTTACCAGCAGGGGGTTTGGGTGGTCCCATCAGCGTGTTCTGGCAGCCCTAACCGGTCCCTGTGCTTGAAAGCTCCACCAAAAAAGTTTACTGGGGTAGAGCCATAACAACAGACCAGCACATGCCAGCCAATAGGCCTGATATAATACTGTTTCACAAAGCAGAGAGGAGGATAGAGATCTTTGATGTAGCAGTAACATTAAACAGAAACCTACAATCAACTTACTCCACAAAGATTTCAAAATACGCTGCGCTAGCAATAGAATTAAGAGCAATGTATAACAGCTCATCGGTAATCACTACTCAAACAGTAATATCTGCTACTGGATTAACACCCAAACACCTATGCCTTAACTTGGAAAAGTTTCAACTTGGCCATCTCCTGTCAGAAATTCAAAAAGCTGTTTTATTGGATACTTGCAGCATAGTCCGTAAATTCACAAATTCATAAACCTTCAAAACTATTCACTGCAAACAATAACTCAAGGGCGTAGAACATGGAATACGCTCCACCAGAGCATAATCCCTTGGTATCTTATACCCGGGATATGTAATCTCCGGCTAACGCTGGGATGTGGAAAACTCAATAAGAAAACATAATAATAATAATTAATAAGAATAATAATAATCTTCCGATGTGCACTGTAGACTGTAGTCAAAAATAGTAATAACATCAAACACAAAATAACATCATAATTAATCTCTAATTTTTGTTTGGGCTTAAACATCAGCCCATATATAGCACAGTTTTGCCTAACTGAATAAAGACCGCGTGATTTTTTCTAATTGCTTCAACCTCTTGTACCGCAGGGATCGTAAGGCATAGAAAAGCTGCTAGAAAAGAGGTGGAGCTATGATACCAAACAGGAACGGTAAGCTCCTGTTGCTAGCCAAGTAAAACAGAAAAGGCAGTTTGGATCGGGATGCAGAACTGTGCGGTTTAACAAACGTTTTTCGGACAAAAATTGGTAAAAGTCGGCAAGTCACGCGCCCGAGAAAAAAAAAGAAACCAAAGGAAAAAGTAAACCTAGAGAAAAAAAAAAAAAATAACTCGGGAAAAATCGCTATAGTCTTTAAAATCGGATAGTGACGCAGTGCGTAAATTTACTAAACCAAAAATAAAATTAAATTCACAAAATAAAAAATAAAAATTATACATGAATACCCAAACTAATTCGTACAGTGAATTTGAACTAAACCTAAAGGAAATATTTTATACCTACCACAACGTCATAAATAAGTTCAAACAGAATAAGAGTGCTACTGTGCAACATAAAAGGAAATAAAAATAGAAAATCAAGTGTTACTAAATGTGAGCCACTAAAGCCACATACGCCTACATAAACCTTAATCATACTGCCTCCCCCCCTATTGGAATCACTCCCCCCTCCTTTCAGGACGAATTCGAACTCAACTTTTTGTTGAACCTAAATTATAGTGTTTTTTCTCTACTCGGTGTCGCGGTGGCAAGGATCCCCCCTCTGACGAGCTCAGCCGTGCTTGAAGCAAGCATGCCACGCTGCCGTTGCCTGAACACCCTCTTCTTCCTGCTGCCAGGATCAGCCTCATGTTCCTGTAAGCATGGGGTTGTAATGGTGGCAAGGGAAGGAGAGGTTAAGGACTCCTGAATTGGTCAATGGCTGTTGGGTTTACACCTTTTCGTGGAAGGCCTCAGTACTTAGTTTGGGATTCCGACCGAATGACACCTCGGTTCGTTACAAACGTCAAACAAATCTCTTCTAATCCTCGACCGTGGAGATTTTGTTCACCCCTTTTTCCTCCTGCTTACGTTCCCTTTATACCATAATTACGCTCCCTTTACACCATAGTTTGTTTTTACTTTCCATCATCACTGAAAATCTTTTTCTTTCTTTTCTAAATGGTAAACAAACCCACCAATTATTATTTTGCCTTTATTTTTGCAGGTTTATATGATTAAAATAATACTGTTAATGTAAATTTTAAAGGCATAAAGTTATCCGAGAGTGGCTTGTTGATCGACAGTGGCAAAGTGAAAGATGTTCACATGCATGCGGCGCCGCATCGTTCACTCTGCCACTGTCGACCTTTTACGGGTCGATATTTTCAAAATTGACTTTATACCACTCGAAATTTTGACCAGTCAGTTTTTTACCAATCTACTTTTCAATGTCGATTTTTTAAAATCGGCAAATCGTACCCAACCCACTCAGATATTGTGAAACGTAAATGAGGTTTTTAGATAATTTTTTTTTTCAATTTTAATTGTAGCAAAAAACTCACCTATCGAAGCAATTTTAAATACCCTCAAAGCTAACCTGGCCCTCAAAGAAGCATAAATGGTAATTTATTTAAATAACAAGAATACTTATCCGCACTCGAGGAATTAAATGTACTTTTTTTAGACAAATTACTGGCTACCGCAATTACCATAAATACATTTTGGAAACACAAGTAGCCAACATTATGATAACCTCAATAAAATGATTACAGATGAGCCTGAAGTTAAAAAATGCTTCGTAAGTACATTTTTAATAATTTCTCAAATATATTTGGGCATTATAATTTATTTCCATTATCTTTAATTTTAGACACAAATATTGGTCCTTAAATATGGTAGCGGAACATTAACAAAAAAATTAACACACGTTTTAAAAGTTGTATTTACGAGGACCCTGGATGCTCAAATTTACGGCCACAAAAAATATAAATGGTAAAATTATTTTTGCAAAATCGCCCATAGCGAATTGCATTTTCGATAAGAAAGACTGTTTCTGATTTTTTTATATTTAATTATTAAAAAAATCGTTTTTTTTTTTGAAGAAGTGTTATCTACAAAGGAATATGCAGATATCAATTTCAAAGAATTTCATCGCGCCCTATTAGCAGTTATCGCCAACGCTAACTGCAAGGTTTGGGAGGGCTACAAAACATATAGAGCCAAGGAACAAAATAGTGAAAAAACAGAAAACAACAATTGTTTATTGTTTAAAATAATAAAGTCTGAGATAACTGAATTCAACAGTCTTTGTAATATTATCTGTAGCTGTGGGAACAAACATAAAATGTATCTAGTTTTACTAGCCACGGCCTCGACAAGATTTTCTGTCGAGGAAAAAGGGTACTTCACTGGCGAGGTCCTAGAGAATTTCTAGAGTTACCCTTGCTAGTATCTACAGTTTTGCTAGTATCTACAGTCAGTCATAAAAGTCTACATATAGCTATGAAAAATGGTATACCAATGCTTACAGCCTGAATTTAAATTTAATTTTCTTACTAGATAACAAGTTATCCTTTAAAAAACATGAATCAAAACATAAAAATGTTAATTTCTTCAGAATATTTAACAGCAAACAAAATATTACCAAGAATTTTAGACACACATACATATAATAATTTTCTCAGAGAATATTCAATTTATCGGTAAATTTAACCGCTAACTTTGGTTAAAAAATATGAGTTCTTCTTCATTGGTGGTCAGTCAAGTGTCATTTGTTCTTAATGGTAGTGATTATTTTTGAATAATTTTTGTGAAAATGGAAAACAGAAGGGAACTCCATGGAAATTAAAAATGTAATCATTAAATTACGAAATGAAGGTAAAAGTTATGGTTTAATTGCAAAAAATCATCGGTAAAAGTCCCTCAACAATTCAGACAATAATAAAAAATTATAAGGAAAGAGGACACGTCACGAATAAACCCCGTTCTGGTCGCCCAAAAAAGCTCAGCTGCCGCGATATCCGGAAAACCCTCGAATTAGTGCTCCTAAATTGGTATTTGGAAGATATTGCAAACACGTCGGGTTTCGGGTAAGGAAGTCGACCCAGAGGCTGTGCGTAGAGTTTAAAGATCAGAAAGGTTTGATGGAAGAGCTCCAAGAAAAAAAATCATTCATGAGCCACATCAATCGACAAAAACGTTTAAAGTTCGTGAATCGGTAGGTACATTTCGGAGGATCACAATTTCTGGAAAACGCTACTTTTTACGGATGAAAGTAAAATCAATTCAGACTTCCGGACTTTTGCAGTGTCTTCCAAGCCGAGGTCTTGGCAGTGACAAAAGCAGCTACGCAAATATCAATGATGTCGATACCACGAGCTGATATCACCCTCTTTATTGATAGCCAAGCAGCAATAAAAGCAATTTCTGCCACCGAGATACATTCGAAGCTTGTGACTTGCTGTCGCGAAGAGCTTAGGGTTCTTGGCATGCAGCATAACATTAGACTCTACTGGGTTCCCGGTCACAGTGATGTACAGGGAAACGAGAGAGCTGATGAGCTGGCGAGAACGGGTTCGTCGCTTGATTCAAGTCAAGCCGAACAAAATATTAAAGTACCAACCTGTAGCATCAAACAGGAAATTGGTAACAAAATATTAGAAAAAACCAATGAAAGATGGAATCTGCTTGAAACATGCGCCACAACTAGAAAGTTATGGCCAAATTTCAATAAGCAGAGAACAGACAAAATTATGCAAATGGACAAGAAACATCTCCGTTCCCTTGTCAGCATAATCACCGGACACAACCTACTGAGATACCATAAAAAGAAAATGAGGCTCAGTACTGATGACCTTTGCAGAGGATGCAGTGACGAAGAAGCACATGAGGATACCTTACACTTCCTTTGCCACTGCCCAGCACTCTGTCATTTAAGAAAGAAACACCTAGGAAATCATTTCTATGATGACCTAGAGGAACTTTCTGGAACTTCGGCTATTATCCTTCTGAATTTCATCAACGCCTCTAAATGGCTTGACTGCTAACAGAACACATAGGTTTTTACATAAAGTGGAATACAATTTCCTAGGGTATCACAACGGATCTACATAGATCTAAGTGTGACGGTAACGAGATCAACTGTCAGCCCTTCTACCTAACCTAACTAAAAATCAATTCATTCGGATGCGATGGCAAAGGAAAAATATAGTGCAAGGTGAACCAAGTAATGGAGGCGAAAAATCTTGTACCTGCAGTCAAGCACGGTGGGGGCTGCTTTGGGTGTGGGAAGGCTTGTTTTTATTGAAGAGAATATGGTTCGTTATTGAGTTCTGAATATTTTGCGTGATAATTTGCACGCTTCTGCTGAAGCACTAGGGTTCGGAAACAGCTGGATACTGCACCAAGATTACGACCCTAAGCATACGACGAAGATTATAAAGGAGTGGCTGCTTTTTAGGGTCCCAACACAACTTCACCCACCCCCGCAATCTCCAGATCTCAATGTAATAGAGCACATCTGGGATGAACTGGAACCAAGGGTTCGGAAACTTAGGATTACGGATCGAAATTCCTTAAAAACGGCCCTTTCGATCGCTTGGGCTTCAATCACCCCTGACGTCACTGAAAACCTGGTCCTTTCCATGCCAAGAAGACTCAAGGCTGTCCAGGACTCAAATGGTGGTCCAACAAAATATTAAATTTATTTTATATAATTTTTTATTCATTAATTTATCTAAATATTTTGTTCATCTGAAGGCTTTCGTGAATCGATTTTTTGTTGTTTCTCTGTTTTCGTTAAACTATTCTAAGAAAATGCCTTATTTTTATTTATTTTCTAGTAAAAAAAATACTTAAATCTTATTCAATACAACAAATTGATTTCAATTATGAACGCCAATTTAGCACTTTTTAGCACTAAATGTAGACTTTCGAGACTGACTATATATAAAACTTTCTAGCCCCTCGCCAAAAACTAGATTGTTTTTCCAGCGGGGAGTATTCCGTCAAATAAAATTGAACTATTTTTTTGTAGTTAAGTAGGTAGATACACACATGGAAAAAAGTATTGTTGCAACTAATTAGATTAAATTATTGTATAGTAATAAATAATATAAAGTATTTTAATGATTTTGTTTTTACATAATTTATTTTTATTTGTTTTATATTAGATAACATAAATGAAATAACTTTCGAGTTGGTTAAACAAACAAAAATTAGAAAACACTTGTAAAAATACAATTTAAGAAGGAAAAAGTATTGGCACAGTTTAAGATTAACCCAAAATATGTACTAAATGCAAGATGAAATAGTTCTTCAGTAATGGTTTGTTAGGGTTAGGGTTGTGTTCATACCCAAAGCTGGAAAGTGCTCCCAAGTAAACCCAAAGGATCTCAGACCTATTAGTCTATCATCATTCCTTCTAAAAACATTTGAACGATTGATTGATATCCACATACGATCATGCATTGACACGCGGCTTTTGTCTACGAGTCAACATGCTTACTGCAAAGGGAAATCTGTAGAAACTGCCTTACATAGTTTAGTAAGAACCATTGAATATTCCCTCCATTATAAAGAGTACACCATGGTTGCTTTCTAAGATATAGAAGGCGCTTTTAACAATGTCAACGCATCTGCAATCGCATCTGCGCTGACATCTCTGAAGGTAGATGGTTCGCTTGGAGAATTGATAAACCAAATGCTGACTAGCAGGGTTATCAACTCAAAACTGGGTAGCTATTCTGCCAGAAGGTCTGTTAGTAGATGTACGCCTCAAGGCAGTGTCCTTTCTCCCTTTCTTTGGAACTTGGTGGTAAATGAGCTGCTAATATGCCTGGAAGAGGAGGGTTACAGAGTGATTGCCTATGCGGACGATGTTGCTATTGCCGTATCAGGAAAGCATCCTACCACCTTAAAAGAACTCTTACAAAACGCTTTAAATAGGCTAACCAATTGGGCAGACCGGTGTGGCCTGGGCGTCAACCCTCATAAAACAGAAATTGTTCTATTCTCAAGGAAATATAAAATCCCTCATGTAGATCCTCCTTCTATCAAAGGTGTTCCATTAACATTTACTGATCAGGCAAAATATTTGGGTCTTATTTTAGACAAAAAGTTAAGTTGGAAAAACCTAATATACAAGAAAGAGTCAAGAAGACCACAGTGGCACTCTTCTCATGCAAAAAAGCCGTTGGGAACAAATGGGGCCTTCAACCTCGTATTACTCATTGGCTATACACATCGGTGATTAGACCGATTCTCAGATATGAAGTTGCAGTATGGTGGACTGCTCTAGATAAAGCGGTAAACTGCGACAGACTAAACAAAGTACAACGCTCGGCTTGTTTATGCATAAGTGGTGCGCTTCGCACGACACGCTCTGCTGCTCTAGACATTCTGCTATATCTGACTCCCCTCGATATCTTTAGCAAACAGGTGGCTGCAAATACAGCCATACGCCTACAAGCTTCCTCACAATGGTACAACAATAATATTGGCCATTCCACCATTCTGAATTCATTTAGGTCACTACCTAGTCACATTGACTACACCATCCTAAAACCACAATTCGGTTTAAACTTTCAAGTCACCATTCCTTCTAGAACCCTCTGGGAGGATATGGCGTTCTTGGATGATGAATCGGTTCATATCTACACGGATGGATCGAAAACTGTTGAAGGGGTGGGTGGTGGTGTGTACTCAGAAAGACTAAAATTAAGTCTCTCATTCCGTCTTCCTAATCATTGCAGCGTGTTCCAGGCGGAACTTATGGCGATTAAAGAAGCCTTATCTTGGCTGAAGGAAAACGTGATATCGACTACAGATATCCGCATCTTCTCGGATATTCAAGCAGCTATTAAATCCCTGGTGTCGGTCTCTACTAACTCTATAACAGACCTAAATTGCCGTTCGTCTCTGTTGGAGATGGCACAGCAGTTTAATATTCACCTGTGTTGGGTGCCGGGGCGTAGGGACATCCCAGGTAATTGTAAGGCCGATGAACTCGCTAAAAATGGTACAACTTTACCTCTTCTACCTAGTAAGGCAGAAATAGGTATACCCATCGCTACATGTAAACTTTTGCTGAAGCAAGATGCCTTAGAGAGAACAAATCTTAGGTGGAATGATATCACCACTTCTTGTTTGGCAACAAAACAAATCTGGCCAGTAATGGATTTAAAGCGATCTTAGTGTTTGATATCTCTGAGCAGATTGCACATCAGCTCCATGATTGGTGTTATAACCGGACACTGTCTCATAGGCAAGTACGCAACGCGTCTTGGCGTATTCGCTAACGATTTTTGCAGAAGCTGTATGGATGAGGAAGAGATAGAATCGATCCCTCACCTTCTATGCACGTGCCCTGCTCTATCTCATAGACGAAGACTTCACCTTGGTGAGCTCTACTTCAATGATCCTAGTGATCTGATAAACTTAGACATTGGTAGTCTATTACGCTTCATAAGAAGCTCCAAATGGTTCACCGAGTAAGGAAAAGGGTTTCCTAGATTCACGTGGTATCACAATGGAACAGCTCATGGTCTAAGTGTGTCAGTCTCCACGACTGGCAGCCACTTCAACCTAACCTAACCTAATGGTTTGTTGTTAATGACTTCTTTGAACATGTTTTGCATCGAAAACTGTTTTTTAGTAACCTGTTGGAAAATCTTACTCCATTTATGTATAATCACCGGTTTTAACTGATTTTTATTGGTAAAAGCGTGTTTTCTAATTCGTTTTTTTCAGCACATCCCATAATAGTCTAGTAAATAGAGAAATTTTACTACTGACCAAATGGAAAAAATAGCGGCAGGCTGAAATTTTGCAGGTCGTTTTAGGGGTAGGTATACAACTTAAATCTAAGTTGGCGACCTCCTACCTCTTGCAGTGGCGGTGCCACGCCCACTTTTCTGCAATCAAGGTTTATGACGAAACGGCTCGACCGATACGAATGGAATTTTCATAATTTGTTAATAAAGTCGTAGAAAAAATTAAGAAAATTGTTAAAGTAAAATCCGCCCAATGCCACGCCCACTTTCTTATTTCTTTGTTTCTCATAAACTGGTTCAAGGACTTCCATGAAATTTTAAGAGTTTGTTCTTATGGATGAGAAAAAGTTGTAAAATTGGTTTTAGTAAAATCCGCCCACTGGCACGCCCACTTTTCTCATGTCTTTATTTCTCG